>RJWT010025317.1:0-16201 GCA_004365215.1 Cuniculus paca | reverse complement strand
AATCATTGCAAGTCATACATTACAAAGAAATTATATTTTGAGAGAAACAAGAATTTATATCTATGAAAGAACAGTGTGTTTTTATCAGATATTATCAGAGGACACCTTGAGATTTTAAAATATAATCTTATATTTTTAAAAAGTGAATAACAAGATATTCACTAAATAAAACAAATTACCAAAGATTTTGAAAATCGGACCAAAAATAATTAGAGAATCAATGAAAATGCTTTCATATCCCCATAATGGGAATTCGAGAAACACAGTGAAACTTTGAGGGGATTCTGTTCAAAATCATAGATCAAGAAATTCCTTCAGTGCTGGCTATGGTGAGTCACTCCTATAATTCTAAAACTTGGGAAACTGAGGCAGAGACAGAGGGATCACTTTGAGTGTGAGGCCAACATGGGGTAAACCGTGAGCTCAATACTACATGGTACAACCCTGTCTCAAACAAAAACAAAAGTAAAACATAACAAAACAAAGAAATATAAAAAAAAATTGTCCCAATAAATCACATAGTCATTATATTTCAAGAACTCAATAAATTACTAGTTAAGTGATCCACAGCTATATGTACTCAAAGTAGCACAGACGTGTCTAAAATCAGAAATATACAGAAGATCCTGAGAAGCCAGGTTACATAAAAAGGCTCCAAAATAAGAATTACATTAGAGGTCTTAATGCCAACAAAGTGGAATAAAGATTTCAAAAGTATGACTGAAAATAAATCTCAACATAAAATTTTGTGTCTAGCCCGTTCATCAGCTACAGCATAAAGATTTTTTAAAAGCAGATTTTCAGACAGAAATATACAGGAACCTACTGGGAAATATACTCCACCTAAATGAAGAACTAAGTAAATTAAGAATAAAGATTTAGTTTGGGACAGGGAGACTGGGCAAGAAGAAAATTCCAAGAGGAGAAGGTATATGGTAGCCAAGAGGGATTTCCTAGTGGCACAAAAAAGAAAGATTGAATAGATTTTTTAACAATCTGTGATCTGACATGGAATTTTTACAAAGCTATTTAAAAAGTAAAGGAAGGCTGTAGGAAGACTTAGACAAATTTCAAAGAAAATGAATCAAATTTTAAAATGAGGTAACAGGTAAATTTAGGAAAATAATAAGATGCACAAGAAAAATGTAAGCGTCCTTCTTGTGTCAGAATAAGACAACATGAGGGCCGAGGGAATAGCTCAGCGGTTGAGCACCTGCTAATATGCATGAAGTTCTGGGTTTGATCCCTGGAACAGCGCAAAAAGGGGGAAGAAAATGAAAAAGAAAGAAGACAATGTCGGCAAAGACACGAGGATGCTGAATATCAGTAAAATAACTTGTTCTGTAATATTGAAAAGGAGGTGTTCTGGGAATGTGAAGATACAGTGAACATCTAACATAGAACAGTTAGGGAATATGGTGCTTATATATGCTGTAGCAGTATGGATGGAGCTACCAGGAGACAAACATTTAGAAATGAATATTTTTCTATTTGTGTGTGAGCCCTGCAAACAAGAAGGGAGAACTATTCATGAGACTGCTGTTTTTCATATAGGAGCCTTTTAGCACTATTTAAATTTTTAACTACGTAAGTATCTTATTCTAATGCAGGTAAACATTAATCAGAGGCATGAAACCATATAGACTATCTTGGAAAAAAAATCTGCAAATTAGAATGATTCAAGCACAGGTTTCTTTCCAAGTTTCACTCACTTTTGTTAGGCTTCTGTGGACATTTACCAGTGTACAGAGACAGTGAAAGGAGGGGCATCTTTGGTGCTGTGTTCTGCAGCCAACATGTGCGACACCAGGGCCTCTGCATAGGGATCTGTAAGAGAAGTGTGGTTTAGGCCAGATGGACAAGGTCTGGCTGTGCTGAGGAAAGTCACTGGAGGGCTTCCATTGTTGGTGTCACTGGAAGAGTCTGTTGTTCTGTGATTTCTAAACAGCATTGTCTGCTCCTCTGTAATGTCTCTGATTCTAGTAATAAGCTCATTAATTCCATGATGGGCAAAAATTAGGAGTAAGTGTGGTCAAGGCATAGCACAAAATGAGAGCCAGTAAAGCTAGGGGAAGCGTCAGGCAGAATCAGTAGAAAGATTGAGGCTAGCAGGCCAGGAAGTAGGGTGGACTTTCATTCTAGAATAGGTGTGCAGATGATCCTGAGGCAAAAGAAGTTCATTATTTAGTCTGGAACCGAAGTCCTCAATACTGCAATCTGGGATTTGCTAGATCTGTGAAGCCAGTGGTGAAAGTGTGCTCCTGTTAGGTGCTTTAACGCTCTCAGAACTGACTTCTGAATTGTCTTTTCAGTCATGTTGGATGCATGTGGAATGTTTTTGTTCACATAAAAGTTAAAAGTAAGCAGATGTGATGTCTGCCTGTAGTAACAGTATCCCCCTGGCAGATAGCAGTGTGCTCTGCTTTATTTCCTGACAGTATTTATTGCTCCACACGTGAAATTAACAACTGCATTTTTGGAGTTATCTGACCTACCTTAATATTAGAAGAGTTGTCTCCTTTTGTAACTAATAAAACCCAATAGAGATTAGCGTGATCTTATTCCACATACTATGGCATATTAGACTTATGCCATGACAATCATAAAATTTTACAGTACCAATAAATTAATGATTAATGAGATTGGTTCATTAATTATAAAAATTTAAAATTTCTCCTGGGTGAGGTAACTGACAATAATGAAAAGTAATCAGTCCTCACTTTTTTACACTATAGAATTCTTGCCATATTTATCCACTAGTTTGATGTAAAAAAAACAAGATAACAAAAAACTCAAAAAACAGCAATGACCAAAAAAAAGGCAAAACAAAACAAAACAAAACAAAAAAACTCGTGCCATTCAGACTGTGGCTTAAAGACAAAGCATGTAGAGATGATTACACCTAGAAATTAGCAGCACTTTCTATAGGAGACACATCCTTTTCCCCTTAGAAATTACTTTTTTTTTTGTCTTTGCTGATTTAGAAACCATTTTAAAAGATAAGCTAATTTATGTGCACCTAAGCTTGGCCATCATTATTTTATTTTAAATGGCTACCAATCTATAGCAGAGATTTTTTATCTGGAATTTCTGATGCATTCAAAAGGAGAGGTAGTAATAGGCGCTTTCTCTCCCCTTTGTTTTAACACGAAACACAAACTAGGGAAGGAAAGACCAAACGAAACAGTGTATCTGCACTTGTTTTATACTGAGAGGACCATGCATAAACTCATAGGAAAGCTAAGAGGCAAAATTTATAATTGAATCTCTCTTGACTCAGAAAATTCTGATTTTCATCATATCATTCTTCTAATTGGGGTTACAATCCCAGTCATTAAGCTTTGTTCATGAATTTTCTGTCTGCTACTTTCTTCTGTGTCTAGAGACTTCTGTTCTATGTGTAAGACCACGTATCATGGACTTGGCTTTACTGTTTAATAAATTACTTGCAAACAGAAATGATACTAGCCATACACAAACACACATAAATGTCTACTCCCTGAATACTGTTAGTAAAATTACTTTCTTTGGGATAAGTAACAATTAATTTTGAATTCTAGAAAAATATCAAACTGTTTTACAATATTAGTCCTCCTGTTGAATATATGTATTTGAAACTTGATGCTTAAATCACAGAAATATCTTCATTGCTAGAAAAATGTGTGCACAGTACATTTTAGTTCTCAAATTGGTATCTTTGAGCAAAATGTAAAGTGATACAAAATTTGTTTTGGTGGTATTATGAATATAATGGGAAAACGTTTTCCGTTTTTACCCTAACACTGTAAATACAATGACAGTGAACCCAAATTTGTCTACATCAGAACAAAGAAATAAAAAGAATAACATTTACACTATTTCTCAATATTTCTCTACTTTAAATGAATCTCCTATAGCAATTTTTACATTTTAACTTTATTCTGTTTTATAAAAAGTAAATTATGTAAATATTTATTAGGTGGATATGTAGTAGACATTTACACATTCATGCAGCATAATTGTTTTGAATACCCACTTGGACCACATGCTCCATAAAGCCATCAGGCCTATAATGATGAACAAGATAGGCACAGAGGGAACAGCATAATTCAGAAGGCAGAATGTGTTTCATGTGCTTGATAAGCCAAATGCTGCAATGAACCGGCCAACGGTGAGTGGTTAGCAATTACGTTAGAGTATCAAAGCTTCCCCCAGTTAACCTCATCAGCTGGATCAGCATGGAGTGGAATTCGGATCTCACAGAGTCTGCAGTCTTGGGGTTGATCTAACCTGATCTGTGTAGTGTTTCTTGATCTCCCATTCTTTTTTCCATCATGTCTCAGAGCACTTTGTTTCTTTTATTACAGTGGTTAAGATTTTTCCTACATATTTATTACAGTTTGTTGCTTGATGGTTTAATGTCTTTCTCTCCTGAGTATATTCACATCTCTGCGTATCATTGGCACATAGATATAGTGAGATATAAGTTAATAGTTATGTTTTTGTTTGGTTTTGTTTTTGTTTTACAGTGCTAGAGAACTAATCTAGAACTTTGCAATTCTAGCTAAGCACTCTACTCATGAGAAATGATGTGCTATATTAAATAGTGGCAGATGACTGAAAAATTAGTTGCTAACATCTGCTTTATGATCAAGCATTATCATGTATTTTAAGAGTTATGCTAAATTAGTATGCATTGAGATTTTAAATTATTATACCTTTGTGATCGTCAACATTTCCACAAAAGCATAGCTGCCTTTTACTTTTGATAAAGTAAATTATATATTAATACAATTGACCATTAATATCTCAGGAGGATTGGTTCCAGGACTTGCTCTATCCCAACAACTATTCAAATTCCTTGTATAAAATGGGATGTAACCTATGAATATCCTCCTGATACTTTACATTGTTGGTAGATTACTTATAATTCCTAACACAGTGTAAGTGCTGTGTAAGTAATTCTACACCATTTTGTTTAGGGGTAAATGACAAGAAAGAAAAGTCTTCTGTAAATTGAGTCCCTACTCCCAGAACTTGTGAATATAAAGGGCTGACTGTATATATGGAAAGAAGCTACTTAGATATAATAAAATAAGAAAAGCAAAGAATAAAGTAGACAAATATGATGTTTATAACATTCATCAAGGACCGTATTGTTCTTTTTTAAATTTTGCTTTGTTATTTCCATAAGAAAAGTTTTCAATCAAAGTAAGAAGTGGTTGGTAGGGGGAGGGTGGTTGTTCTTTTAATCCCTAGGAAACTGCAGGAGTCCTTATCTCATTTGCTCCTTCTCAAGCCTGCACTGTTAATAGTTTGAATGGCTTTATGATACACATATATGTTTGTTTGAATGGCCTTATGATACACATATACGTAAAATTTCTCTTAATCTTCTTTAAATGAATTTATAATATCAGTTTAAATAGATGATGCCCATTGTGTCCAGAACATGCTGTGTCATTCAGTAAGAGCTACCCTGAGTAGAACTGTGGTTTTATGCAACAAGTCTAGTCCTGTTCATAACAGAAAGATGTCTGCACTGGTTAAAAGGGAATCTGTCTGTAGATGCCAAGGCAGTCAGATTCAAGGAGTAAACAGTCCTCAAGCACATTGCCTCTTTACAGGTTGTGCAGTTGAATCATACTGCTTAGACATAGGGCACGTTGTGTCCAGCAGATGAACAGGTGTGAGTTCCAGCACTTCCCAGCCCCTGATATACCTGTTAAATATTTAGGACTAATCTTTTGGTTTAGTACTCCTGTGCTTCCCTCTTGGTGCTGAGGCCCTTCTCTGCATTAAAACTGAGGGCATGAGGCCTTAACGTTTGCAAAGCTCCTGGCTGTGTGTTCTGTTGACTGGGTTAGAAGCCCTGAATTTTGCCTCCAGATCCCTCAGCTACTGCCTGGTTTTTCCTAAGGGACAGATTCTTCTGTCTCTGTCACAGTGTTAGCAGCAACTGCCTAGCCTCAAGCATCATGAATAACGCCACAATTCTTCAACCATAGTTCTGCCCCTCGCTGCCCCCTGGACACTACTAATGTTGAAACCCAACTTGGAGTATCTTCCCTGATGAGTGATCTGAGGCAGCCCCACCTTCTTTCTTCAGTTTACATCCCAAGCCTCTGGCCCATTCTCTTTTCAGTTACCTCAGTGTTTTTTCTAGTGTGCCTGCCTCTGTTTTGACAAGTACTACCTGATGGGGGAAAGCTGCAGGAAAGGAGGCTGAGATCCTAAAGTGTGTGTTACATATCTCTCGAGATGTGTCCTTTTGCTTCCTGATTTTAGTTGATGGCTCCGCTGGAAGTCATCAATCAGGGTGATGATCTACTTTTCCTGGATATTAAAGGAATGGCATGTGCTCAGCATTGGTGACTTACTGAAGATATTCAGTTTCAGTGTTAACACCACTTTAGAAAAAAAAAATGAGCTCGTCATGAGTGAGTGTCTCCTCTGTGTAACACTCCTTCTCTGTAGTGTTCACTCCCTGGTCATCATGGTACCTGTTGCTTTCTCCTGCTATATACCACATCATTATAGCACATCATAGCTGGAAGGGACTGTGGGCAACCTTGCTCCTGTGCTTACCCTGCATATAATTAGCATTTTGTAGACTTTATGGCCAGAAAGTGAGCTATACAAATTTTCACTAAAACTAGTATTTGTGATTCCAATTCCATAATAATATGCATCTTTCAAATTTAGCACGCCATGCTGTTCACTTTACGTGACTTTTGTATGAGTATAACATGAAACAAATCTCCTTCTACAGTATCAACCTATTGTGTGGTATAGACATAAAGCAAAAAGCAATTAGCTGGAATTATGTAATAAAAAGTGTCAGGTCTGACTGGCAACTCTAGTTAATGCAGCTAACTTCTATGTAATTTTATGGAAGAAATGGTGTGATGCCACTCCTCTTTGATACGTTGATGACATTTACTGTACCTGTGCAGATTGAGAGAAACCATAAAGTATCCAGCAAAAAGCTTTCACAAAGCAAGTTCTCCAAGAATGTTCTTCCTTTAGTGGCTAAAGGCCAGTGGGTGAGCATTCACTCACATTTTTCTAATATTCCAGTGTTAATTATAAATAGATGACATAAAACTTGGCATTGGGTAAGGTCTGAAAACTCCCTGGTGATCACAGCTATACTTATTCAAGAATCAAATAAAATATAATCACGCACATTTATTAAAGATTGCCTTATGTCATCTGTCATTCTTCTTGATATATCTTCACCATCTTCTTCCTTTTTATATTGCCAGTGCACTGTTATGAAATTCTCTCCCCTACTTACTTGAGTGCCTTTGGAGATGCCTTTTTTTTCATTCTTTTCTTTAACATCTCTATTTCTTAAAGATTTACTGTGGATTTTATAGTTGTTTCTCCAGTGCCACCTGAGAGATGTTCCACCAGTCTAGGTGGAAGTATTTAAAGCACATGAGTGAATGAGGGGAAGCTGTTTTTGTTACTGGGGAAGTGTGCGTGTGAATCCTGCTTTCTGGGCATTTCTGCATGAGTAGGGGGACCAGTGGCCTGCAGATCTCCAAGTGCAGGATTATGAGATTGTAGTAATTTGGGTTTAGGCTGCTGGGCTATAAAGAATTTTAGCCAGAAGTAGCAGTTTTCCTGGCAGAATCATTTTCTAAAACTGTTTATGTTTACCGAAATCAACCTTCTACTTTTTGTCTTCAGATTGGTGTAATCCTGGTGATTAGAAAACATTGAGACGGACTTCTGTTAAATTTCACGTTAAATTATATACAATATGCTCTCCCTCTCTATGTGTGTGTATACATACACATGTGCATATAGAAAGTTATCAATACACACTTGCATCTTGTATGTACAATATGTGAAGGCTAGATTGCTCCATAGATTATAAAATGGTGTCAGAATAATAAGAATGTAAGTTTCAGTCCACATATTTTGTTATGAGTTTACAATTGTGGGTTAAAATTTTTTCTTATCTATAACAAGTGAGTCAGTTTTAATTGTCTAATTAAGCAACCAGTTGGGTTGCTTATCTGCATTCACAAAGAGCAGATGGAAAACCGGAAGTGACTACATGTTGATTAACTAGCCAATTTAACTTTCTGGTTTAGCAAAGTCCCCACTTCTTAAAATCATTAGCATATTGCTAAACATATAACTTTAGAATGAAAATACTTAATTTGAAAAGGTGTTGAACAATTCTCCACAATCTATATAAAGAATTGTAAAAAAGAGTACATGTGAAATATGTATTGCTTAGTACAAAGAAATCAGACTTGCAATTAGGCCTCCTTAACAGTACTCTACACATATATTTAGTTTAGAAGCTTATAAAACTGTTATAAAAATAAGGTGTATAAAAAAAGGTGTATATGCAAAGAAAATTATAGCTTTGTTGAAGAACTCCAGAAAATACTTGAGTAAAAGAATGAGCAATTCTGGCATCTCCAGGATTCCCTAATCCAGGGGTAATTTAAGCTAAGCTTTCTGAAAAATCTCCCCAAAAGGGTATTTCTTTACTAACCTTCACCCTTTATTCCTTTCTTAAAGATATTCCTTTATTCCTTTATTAAAGATATTCTCTGATATTCCTTTATTAACCTCTCAATATTGACATAAAATTTATTGTTAAATTAAGTCTTTCATTTGTATTAGTCTCACTAGATATGAGTAACAGATTTCAGATATTTGTATGGACAGTTAATCATCCTAGACAAAAGTCTGGAATTTTATTTAATTATCATATAGAATATAAAAGCTTCAAGTAACTTAGTGATAGTTTTTAATTCTTTCCAAAAAAAAAATGAAGTCCAAAGAGAATAATTGTATAATACTACACAGCTAATAGTAACTTATTTAGGGATCAAGTTAAAATATTCCGCCCTCATGTCCAGGAGTCTTTCCCTATCCTAGATGATCACAGTATATTGCTTCATTTTTGAGGTATTCATCTAGTTACACTGCTCAATGCCTCAATTAAATTGTCATGTCTAAATCGCATGACATCATTACCAGGTGTATGTCGTTAATTCTCATTTTTTCCAAAATAAGAAACTGAGTCCCAGATTCAGTCATTTTTCACCCAAATAAGTAATGGAGAAAAAGAAAAAAAAAAAAGAATAGAACATGGTAGTCTCCAAAACCTCTTTTCTTTCCCCTACCCAATGCTGCTTCCTTTCACTGACATTTCACTTTGCAGTGTTGAATGGTTTGGTAATGATCTTCCAGCACCCATCCTGCATTTCAGAAATGCTAATACAGATCTTAAAGAGATGTGATATCCTGAGTTAGAAAATGAGCTGCTTTCCTTTTTTGTGAATTGTCCAAATAAAGGTTCGCAAGAAGAATCTTGACAAGAATAATTACAACCTGCTCATTTTCCCCTTTATTTCATCAACAATCATCGCAGAATATTCTGAGAAGGAACGCTCGAGGAACAGAGCTTGACGGGATGGCTGTACATTGAAGTGGAAGGCAGTGTTTGTCCATCGAGATGACCCGACAGTAAAATGTCAGTGTGGTCTTTTCTCAAAGTTACTGACATTCTACCAGCTGTTTGTAGTTTAATGGGAGAACAATAATATACAGTTACATATCAGAATCAGAAAATGTCAGTAGATGATGTAATCATTTCTTTGAAAAACAAGTCTTTAAAACAGTGTATGTCATGCATACTCTAATGAAATTGTGCAGCCACTTCATTTGTCTTGCCATAAAACAATTGATTTTAGATTTAGCAATTTGTATGTTAAAAAAAAAGCAATTAGTATGTTGTAAAAAAATGAGGCAATATATGTTGCCCATTGTCATTGAGGAATAAATGTCACATTTCAGACAAATTAATACCTGAATTATTACTCTTTGACAGTGTTTATGACCAGTGGCAGGCACATTTCTCAGTGCTCTGACCACTTTATCTGAGAAGTGAGAATAATACTTCCATTTCTTTATCCTCAAATATATTAACTATGTGTAATGAGTTGGGAATACCTAGAAAGCATTTCGTATTTAGGATTCTATTAAGGAAAGAGCAAGGTGTCATTATCAATCATGATTTGTTTTGATTCTAGAGTAGAAAATAATCTACAACAGAAAGGATGAGATTTTGGTGGTATTTTCTGTCTTTTGTTTTTGTAAGAAATTGTTTTGTAGATGCTTGTGGGGAAATAATTTTTTCACAGGTCTCTATAGGTTTTGTCTTAAACATATTCCCCTGTGGTCTCCACTTGTATAGTGTCATTCACTTTGTATGAGACTAGTGATGTTGGCTCTATTTCAAGAAATGCTAATGGATTTTATATATCTATATCTATATCTATATATATGTATTTTAATTTTACTATTAATCCCAGCTGTTATTTTTTTAGTTTATTAAGAATCTAGTCATCTTTATCAGTGTTTCCAAAAACAACTTGAAATTCGCATTTTAAATATATCACAGTTATTGGAGTTTGACAAATTATTTTAAAAACATATGTCAAATACCAAAATAATAAAATTTAAGGCAGCACACACTCACACACACACAGAGACAGAGAAAGACAGGGATAGACAGAGAGAGAAATCTGCTAGGATTCATAGAAAAAGAGAAATTCAGTGCCTACTACAAATAGTAAGAAAATGAATAAATCATTTTTAGTTGCTAAGATGAAGTTTATTTCCTTGCTTTCCTATACATTTAAGCCATTAGGAATAAGAAAAGTAATACTAAGCACCATGACTTTCAAATAACCTGAGAGTTTGTTATCTTCTATTTTACTTTTAAAATTGTCATGATTTAGTATAAAATCTCCAGGTCCATACTAGAATCAGGTTTTGTTTTTAGGTTACTTCAAGGTTTATTTGTTTGGAATTTGGCCCTCTTGAAAACCTCTAACCAATATGCTTAATAAGAACAATTATGGACTTTAGCAAATGATGTAAGAATGGACAGGACTTGGCCATAAAGCAACTGAATCACTTGTTTTGCATCCATGACGTCACTGATGCTTTAGATTTGCTCATTAGAATTACTGTCTCCCAGAGCCTTGTTATTCTTTGTCATTTCCAGTTTTGCTGCATGTGGTTAATCTATTTCTGAATAACTTTTTGTAATTCCTCAAAGCAATTGTGTTCTGTGCTCAGAATTCAAATTGATTTATAATCTTCAAAAATCCCGTAATGTAGGTGACAATGGAAGGAGTGATAGCTTGTGACCATCCACGAACCCTGTTCATACTGGAGGCTCTCTGTGTGGTCACTTAGCTTTGAGTATTGCCTGTAATTTTTGTTTCAAAGTAAAGGAAGAATTTACCATTCCAGTTGGCATGGGGTTCATAAGAATTTTAGGGAGTGGAAAAATCTCTGTGATAGTGAGTTTAACCAGGTCTAAATTATTGAGGAAGTTATCCTGAAATTTGGAGTATCTTGAAGTGTTTGGTAATAAGTCTTTAATGTATTCCCAAATTGAAAAACATGGGGAAACATCTTAGTCCATTGAATTTACTCTATGTCTGTTCTTCACTACTAAATGTGGTTCATCCCTTGAGAAGCTAAAATAAATACTCAAAAAAGTCTTCTCACCAAAAATCACACCTGTTTCCTTTACAAATAACACAAAAGAGACTAAAAGTTATAATGTCCATAAGGAAAATTTTAAGCATCATTTCTTCATATATAATTACTAATTAGATTATTTAGTTATTTAATACTGTCTATGATAGCATCATAATTTATTAAAGATATTGAGTTAGTTTTCTGTTCCTACAATAGAAATCCAAGATAAGCAAATTCTAAATAGAAAAGCTTTACTTCAGCTCATCAGTTTTGGATGATTTACTTTATGACTGATTTTGAGTCTGTGGTGAGGAAGCACATCATGATGGGAGTGTGTGGTAGAACAGGCAGACTCGCCTTGTGGGAATCAAAACAACAAAAGGAAACAGCAGAGAAAGGTCTGGGATCCCAAGATTCCTTTCAAGTGCATGCCCTGAAAACCTCCCAGGGTGCCCTACTTCTGCACGTTTCCACTGCTTTGCAATAATGCTGCTCTGAGGATCAAGTCTCCAATATGGGCCTTGGGGAAGCATTTAAGATCTGTACCACAGCAGGCATCAGCCAGCCAGCTTGGATTTTCATATTTAGTGGGTTTTAGCAACAGTATTGGACCATTAAGAGAAAGTTTGGAAACTGACTTGAAAAAAATTAGAATTGTGATCTTTGTCTTTATGGATAGGAAAGAAAAAAGCACTCTGCTATGAAAAATACCATTATATTAACTAGCTATAACTAGGTCATTAAAAATTAATATGTGTTTCCAAAGCTATAGAAGGACATGGGCTTCTCTATTTAGAATTTTCTAATATTGAAAAAAGAGAAATTATACCTAGCAGTTTGTAGGGAGAAAATAATGTAAACTCTGCAAGGGTTTAAAAAATGTGTAAAATGGGTATTCAAAGCTTTATCTACCAAATGATACAATAGAAGTGTTACAGTATTAATTTAAAACAGTAAAATGAGCAAAAAAGTTTGTGTGTATCTCTTTCCTAAATGGAATGAGCTTACATTTTTGAAAGAACAATATATATCTTATAAAATATATATGAAATAGATGTTTAAATAAATTGATAGTAACTTTTAAAAACAATATTCTTGGGCTGGGGATATAGCTCAGCAGAACAGAGCCTGCCTGGCAAGCACAAGGTCCTGAGTTCAATTCCCAGTACAAAAAAAAATTTCCATTTCTTCCAAAAAAAAATTTCTACTAGGGCTGGGGATCTAGCTCAGCGGTCTAAGTGCCTGCCTGGCAAGTGCAAGGTCGTGAGTTCAATCCCCGGTGCCGCAAAAAAAAAAAAAATTTCTACTTAGTAATGGTAAATAGTATACTGATGCAGTTAATGACAGATCAATATCAAAATTTGGAGGCTGTATAATGTTCAGAGAACTCTTCCTGATCCATGATTCACTTTCCTCCATGTGAAAATTTAGGAAATGAGACCCCTTCAAATTTGTGCTTTCATCATCTTTAACATCTAGTTTCCAAGATTACATGGTTTTGCAGGGAAACAAAGGATGATTATTCTTTATGTTTATTTTTGATACCAGGGATTGAACTTAGGACCTCATGCTTGCCACGCAGGCACGGTTCCGCTGAGCTACCTCCCCGGCCAAGGATGATGATTCTAATGGATCAATTTGAAAACAGCAAATATGACTAATGCTCATGTCTCATTGGCTAGAATTTGCCACTTGCTCATATTAACTTCAGGAGTGACTGGAAAATAGTCATGCACTGTGCCCACAGGAGAAAATGTGCTCAGTGGCACCCAGGAGTCCTCACCACTACCAGCAATGAAAATAATAAATAAACGTACTACTCATTCCACATAAGTAAATACATAAATAAGTAACTAAAATGCATACATTTTTGGATGCTTTTTAAAAATTTTGCATATCACACTTGCTTTAGACCATAATTAACTAGTATGTCAAGGAAACTGAGTTGAGGTCCTTCATAGTAATCATGTAAGTAAATATACATTTCACATTGTCAACTTGGATTAGTGCCTTGGTTACTTTTCTTTCGCTGTTGAGACAAAATATCTGATGCCCAAAGTGAAGGAAGGGGATGTTTATTTCTTACAGTTTTGGGGGTTTCAGTCCATACTCAGCTGGTTCCAAGGCAAGGTGACGTGGCTGGGGAGGGGCAGCCGTTCATGGCGACTGCAAGTGGCAAGAGCAAACCGCACAAAGAAAGGGGAAAAATCCACCTCTTTTTTGACCTTATGCCATATGTTGGCTCCACCCCTGGGCGGGTGCAGAGTTCACACCACCAATCCCAGCACTAGACAATGAATCAATCACAAACTGACGCTAGATTCAGCTGCTTCCATGATTACATGAGGCTGGGGGCGGGGCACCTAGATACAAACCTTAACAGTTAATCTCTGTATTTTTATCCTTATAGCTGGTGAAAGAGCTTGTATCAGGACCAGGGAAGTGTGTCAGCTCTGCATTTTCTTAAAGTTTGTATGTGCTTGTAGTTTTACTTCTGTCTTCAAACTCTGATTTCTTTGCAGGAGTCTCTTTTAAGTCTTTTTGCCATTTTCTGAATTAGGTGTGTATGTGTATAAACGAAATGAAATAATTCTTAAATCCGCTTAGGCAGGCAATACATTAGAGTGTACAGTCAGTGCTGACAGTTTCTTAATCTGTGGTCCTTAATCCTTCCTTCAAATCTACCCTCTTCAGCTTTGCAAATGTGAACATCCTGTATAGGAAGGAGGTGGTAGTGCAAGGGGAAGCCTTATGAAAAAGTAGTTGGGCTTAATTTCTTCTTTTTTTATTTAGACAAAAATCAATGTAGAATCTTGATGTTTTTCTGCGTTCCCACTGATTGCCTACTACTCCCCTTAGAGTATGTGCTTGTGGTATTAGTGCCAACTAACTTTAATGAAGGGAAATATTGAACTGTGTTCCCTTGCCAAACCAAGAATGTAGTAAACAAATGATGAATTTTAGAGGAATGGGAGTTTGACTGACATAGCATTGACTACAAAACACTTTTTCGTGTTGTGTCAGATTTGTTTCTACTCTTCCTTGAGATGGTCTGATTTTATTTTTGCTTCATTTTCTTATAATTTTAGTAAGAAAAATTGCTGAAACATGAATAGAATTGTGTCTTAGTTACTTTTCTTGTAACTGTGACAAAATACCAGGTACTCATAAGTTAAAGGAGGAAAGATTTACTTTAGCTCACAGTTGGTTGATGTTTTACCCTATAGTTGGCTAACACCAAGGCAGTGAGATATAATTGAAGGGCGTGGCAGAGGAGAAACAATAAATGGTAGGGAGAGCATAGAAAAAATCAAGTACCAGTGAGCCTTCCTTTCCCTTTTTACTCAGTTCAGGCTGTTAGCCTATTGATTGGAGCCACTCACACTCAGGGTGGGTCTTCTGCTGTCAATAAATCTATTCATCAACACCCAGAATCACATCTAACCTGATGGATTGGCTAATCCAGTTACTACACACCCATAAATCAGTGTCACACCCATGATCCATCCATTTCCCAGAAGTCCCACCTGTGAACCCATGAGAATTTGAGGGAACATCCAGATTTAATCAATAGCAGGTTGAAACTAATTTTTACGGATATTTCAAACAACATGTTCTTCTCACAAGAATACTAATACTCAAAATATTTAGTTTTTAAAAAGAAAACTGCCTTCCTACTCATTTCAAATTTCCAATTCTAAGCAGTTGCTCCTTCAGTGAATATCTGACTTTACAATTCTCTGCTACAAAATGACATTGCTGTCAACCTCAGACTATAGATGGGACAGTGATTAAAATGGACCTGAAGGTGGTCATAGTGGTCCATAAGGCCTGTGATTTCAGCCTCTCTGGAGGTTGAAGCAGGTGCTTTGCAAGTTCAAGCTCAGCCAGGGTATTTTAACAATTTAGCATGATCTTTTCTCAGAGTGAAATATTAAAAATATTAGAAATGTTGATCAGCGTCAAGGACACATTTCAATCCCTGGTACTATAAATAAAAAAAAAGAGACAGCTAAAAAGTTCCTATTGTCTACTGCTGTAACTATGATAACATTATGGCAAAATGCAGGTGCTCAAGTGTTTGTGATAATGCTAATGTAGGAAGTCTGTTTATATATGTTGAAACAGTGACTATTGTGTTACAGTTGCCTACAGTATTCAGTTCAGAAATATGTTGTACAGGTTTGTGTCTTGTACATACTACATAGTTTAACGAAAACCACAAATTTGAGTTTAACATTTTCAATAGTGGGATTGCAGATTTAATTTATGTCTTTAACATAAAATTGATATGCCAATATTTTTGGTACTAGAATCATATAGAAATTCTCTTATGTGATTGGAGGAAGAATATCTTGTACAGTGGTAATCAAAACATATTGTGAAGGTTTAAATTTTGAAAAATTAAAAACTTACTACACTACAACAAAACAAAATGAAACATTGCTGTTAACCCCCTGCAAATACTCTCCCATCACTTCTATGGAAAGTCCCTCCAGACTTCCTCATGGTCCAGAGAAATCCACATTTGTAATCCCAGGGAAAAGTTATTGGAATTCCAATAAGTAATTCCAGTCTACTCCTTCCAGTGCAATCCATGATGAGAGTAAAGACAGTAAGACGTATTTGTAGTTGTGGGGTAACAAAGGGGTCCAAAGTCCAGTTAGAACAATGGCTAAAGTGAACAAAG
>RJWT010025316.1:0-16176 GCA_004365215.1 Cuniculus paca | reverse complement strand
GTACACTTCCTCCCTATCCATTGCCAGATGGATAGTGACAGCCATTCCAATTTAGCATGTCCACAGCTGAACAGTTAGTCTTGCCCACACCTAGCATCCACAGCATCTTCTTCTTCTGGACTTCAAATAGGCCAGGCCTCCAAAGTCGGTTTTCCTTGAGTCTGCTCTTGCTCATGCATGTTTTACATGTTGTGCAAGTGTAAACTAGCAGAGCCCAGTGGCTTTAACTTCCAGGTATACCCAGGTCTTCAGCACTGCCCAGCACCTGCCCTGCTATTGCCCAGAGGTTTGGACAATTGGTGGTGATTTCGTCTGATCTCCCAGCTGCTCCTTCATCCCTTGGATATTATTATCAGCAAGCACCTAGAGTGACCACATTGCAACTTGTTCAGTTAAGTGTTATGGTCGAGTTCTAGAATGGCCCCTGAAGGTCTCATGTGTTCAGAGGTGAGTCTTTGGAAGTAACTGCATCGTGGAGGTGCTGTACTCCTCAGTGAGCTCACCCATGGATGATTTCGTAGCTGAATGTGCTGCTAGGGGGTGGAGCAAGACTGGAAGAGGGAGTGTAGCAGAAAATGCACCCCAGCCAGTATATCTCAGTTTGTTAGTTGCCTGGGTAATAGTTCCTGCTCCAGCTCTGGTTGCTCCCCTTAGGAGTGGCTGGTCACTTTGACGCACTTTGTAGAAATCAATTCCCATTTGACAAGCCATTCTGCCTCTGTACTTCCTGCTTGCTTGTCTCAAAAAAGCCCTAGACCCCTAGAGGTCAGGGCCTGACATTCTGGAAATAATTCCTATCAGTGCCGTTCAACATAAATACATCTGCCTCCAAATAAATCTTGGGTGTCATTTTGGTGTTTCTGCTTGCCACTGCAGTACCCTGGCCACGTGACCCCAAAGGCCATGTTTTTGTCCTTCACTCCTCCCTTTACACCCTCACTGCCACCAGGTTGCTGCGGGTTGAGCAACTTTTCCTCCATCATGCCCTTCCATGATGCCATTTCTGCCTTGGAGCTAGCTAACCATGGACTGAAACCTCTGAAACTGTGAGCCAGAATGAACTTCTTTTCTGTAAGCTGCAGATCATGGGTATTTTGTTCCAGAAACAGAAAAATGATTAATAATCGCATCTTTTAAAAGTCTTTAGTGGCTCCTCATTTCATGGAGAATAAGTCTCAAAAAGCACATAGTTTAATGTCTGTTAGAGCACTCATGTTTGGTTCTGCTTACATCATCCATCTCCTCTTCTATTGCACACTCCTCACCTAACCTCACTCGGGTGAACAAGGCTCTCTCCACAGCCCTGGGGGAAAGCAAGCCTGTCCTTCACACACACCCTTTCACCATCAGTGTCCAGACCTCCTTCTGGCTCCCATGGGTGCACAGCACACTTTCTCAAGGCTTTCAGATCCACTTAATGCCACTTTGTCATTGAGAGCTTTTCTACCTCATCCAAAACGGCAGTGCCATCTTTGCCCAGCTCTGTCCCTGCTCCTCATTTTAGTTCACATCTTACACTCAGAGTTTTTCAACATTTTGTGTTCTGTATTTTGTCTTTTTATGGACTGTTTCCCACATGGATCATGAACTGTTCATGGACAAGAAATGAAGCCTGTTTTGTTCATAGCTCTGGTCCAGCTTCACTGAATACTATTGGGTACAAGGTTGGAATTCAGTGAGTTAAACTGACTGATTGACTGTGTAAATTAAATTTTTGTTTTGTTTTGGTTCAGCCATAACAGCGATTCAGCATATTCACTGCTTAGACTGTGTGAATTATGATACAGCCTGAGCTCACATATCCGGGTGTGTGTCGAGCCCATCTTTAATTGTGAGTGAGCCAGAAGAAATCCCTGCATACTGGCTGGTCTTCCCTGTATCCCCATCCCATCACTGTGTTCCCTGGTGAGAAGGGAGTAATACTGGACAGGACACGGCTTCTTCTGTCACAGGAGGACTGAGTTTTAGGCTCTCATTTCCTCCATGAGAACCACTCTTTGACTATTCAGATATTCAATCACTACTGTATGGTCAGCAGCAACAAAAACAACAACAGCACACAAGGCATCCAGCATGTGGGAAGCAGGGGAAACATTTCGGAATCAGCTGACCACTGGATAGTCTGCTAAGATCTAGAAAGCTGCAGGGCCACCAGGAGCTCCTGTGTCACTCTCTGTGAGTATCCCAGCCCATCCCTGCAGGATCCTAAGAAAAACCAATTTCATGAGCTCTGACTCTGGGTAAAGAGTGGCAAGGAGGAGATGCACCTCCAGATTCCAGAGGAGTTGCTTTGCTGTGCCTCCTACCTATGAGCACTAGGAGATGTGTACAGACCCCAGGCTTCATTGCTTTTGATTATCACTGCCATGATGAGTTTCATTAAAATTACAACATGAATAAAGTCAATAAGCATCGAATGTAGATTTGGAAGACCTGAATTTGAAACCTATCTCTCACTATTTCCTTTCTAAGTAATACCTTAGTAAAATTTTTATTACAGGTATGAGAGTTAATGTCTGCACATACTCATAAAGGTTTAATAATTACTGGAGAGTGAGGAGTGGGAATTAGGAGTCATGTTACAGAATCAGGGGAGGGATACTTCCTAGAGGTTGCAGTCACATCTACATGAACCCCTGTGAATTAGGTTTGGAAAGAGATAATGGAGAGATTTATACAAGGGGAAATAAGTAGTGCAAAATCCACAGAAATGAGAAATCATGAAGAAATTCTGTAAGCTCTCTGTATTCATTTGATCAGGTTATGGATTTGAGAATGAATTAAATTATTAATTCATTAAAATGTTGCCTGCAAAACTAAACATTGATTTTATCCCAAGTGTTATTGGGGCAAAACTAAAACTAAACAAAACTTTCAGCATGGAGTCTCCTGGATTCCAGTAGCTGAGGAAGCACCTGACAGTTGATCTCCTCCCTTAAACAGTGGGTTGTCCAGGTTGGATAAAAGCTCAGGTGTTACTTGGCCACTGAAGAGGGTGTTCCCAGTCCTTGTTTCTTTCTTTCAGCAAATGTTAGCACATCCATAATACAACCTGGCAGAAATTTCCCAGGCTCTGAGTTGACCTAGAAGTTCTTCATACACACAACGATTTTCCGCTTCAAGGGCAGGGGGGCATCGAGGAATGTATTTATACTAAAAATCTCCAGATAGCATAGTTAAATTTAGACTTTGTTGCAATATCTCAAGAGTATAAACCTCTACCATGGTGGCTTGCATTGTTGTCTGTGAGGCTTTCTACACTGAAAGAAGAGATATGAAGAATACAATGTTGCGTCTGTCAATTAACAGTCATAAGGAGATCACACAAAATGATAAAAAAGGATTCTTCAATAGCTTTCAAGTTCATTGTTTGTGGTAATGAAACCTTTTTTTGTGACTATAGAGCAATGCATTTATAAACCATTAAATTAAATATATGGTACATGTTTTAAGTATTTTTTGATATTTTTATCAATCATCCTTTCTATGATTCATTTTTAACAAATATTTTACTCCATGCTACCTTTACATTGGGAAAGGACTATGATAGTGTGGAAAATAAACCAGACGAACACTTTCAGAAAGGATGTGGACAAGTAAGGCAGGCAGAACATAAATAAGTAAATGAAGAGGTAGAGAAGTGACTTTAAAGTTTTTTTTTTCTTTTTTGGCACCGTGGATTGAATTTATGACCTCATGCTTGCCAGGTAGGCGCTTAGGCCACTGAGCTAAATCCCCGGTCTTTGTCTTTTTGGGAAAGGGTCTCGCTATTCAGTTCAGGCTGGCCTTGAGCTCACTTTGCAGCCCTGGCTTTTCTTGAACTCGCAACAATCCTCCTGTCTCAGCCTCCTGAGTGCTGGGATTACAGGTGTGTACCACCAGGCCCGGTTAAAGTTTAAGTAGTAAGGGAATAAAAAAGAGAGATTTAATCTTCCTAACAGAAAATTTCAAATACAGATCATGGATTTTCCTTTTTCAAAAACATTGAGTGCAATAATTTACCTCCATCTGATTGTGGGCTGGACATAGGGACTTCCTCCTATAGAATAAAAGATGGAAAATACAAAAATAATAACATTTTGTTGAAGGAAGCTGGCAGATGCTACCTTCACCATGGGATCCACGTCACCATAACTGGTAAAAATCCAGTTATCTCCTGGCCTTCAGGATGGTTTGAGGAAAGAGTACTTCCCTGTACAGTATTTTGTCCCGAATCAACAATCCCAGTCTAATTACGGGCAATAGCAGATAAACACATATTTGAGATGTATTTTAGGGGTAAGTTCGACAACATTTGGAAATGGGTTGTCTGTGGAAAGTGGGGGATGTTAGCAATCAATCTAAGTCATTTCTGGTTGAAACAGATGGTTTTGTTGGGTTTATCACTGCTGTAGATAAAACAGGTTTGAGACTGTTTTGATTTGGAAATCTCACAGCTGAAGTAGGCATTTGCTGTGGTAGTGGTTTTAAGCTTGTATGTGCATTTTGCCTTGCTTTTATTTGCAAGATGAGAAGTGCAGGTCCTGCTTATCACTGATGAAGACTACCCACCTATCTTGCCAAGATTAGGGACCCCAAGTGCACACACAACTTTATCGGGGTGTATATCATGATTCCACTTAAAGATGTAATGAACAGTCATAGTAAATGGTTATGCTGACAAAAAAACACCAAATTTTTCAGTTAGTTTTAAGGGAAAATAAGTTGGTCTTGTCTTGGTGCTTAATAGGCCTCTAATAAGGAGAAGTTGTAACTCATTTCATCCATTTTTACTTTATGTCAGTTTTGCATTCACTGCCGTGAAATTATAGTTTGATAGTTTTTCATACATGCATTAATTTCTTTCAAGTGTTATGCTTTTTCTCCTTTCATGGGGCTTTTATTTTTATGTCACTTATAAGTTGATTTTCGATATACATATTTCCTGTTAAAGCTTCTTTCATACAGTTAGAAAGAGTTGGGGTATAAATAAATTAAGTAGCTGAGTTTGTAGGAACTCATTTAATCATGAGCTCATTTAAATACTCCTGATTCACAGCCGTTATGATAAATCACTCGCAATTTACAATTTAATATGAAATAATTATGAATTATTTTAAAGAACAGAAAAAAAATCTTAATGGTGCCATTAATTTACACTTTTTATTTTTTCTTGAGGATTTCACTCGGGAAAGTGGTTGAGCTGCTGACGACACGGTAGTTCTAACCATGTCAGAGAATTTTAATGATTTAACTAGTAACTTTTATGCCAGCCAGGAAAAAAATATGCTGTACTTAAATAATTAAGCAAAAACACATTAATCAAATTTAATTATGTTTTCACTCATTGGATATATGATTATGCAATTGTATGGTTGTTTCTGATTTAGGAAGAAGTAAAATTAGTTGAGAAAATGTATCTCTCTGCTATGCAAAATTAAGGTGCACCTTGTAGTGGAAAAATTTCAAGTCATGATGGTTCTGTTAAAAGAGAGCAATGGACAAATTCCAGCATTAGCTGGCACTTGGTAGACACTGTGGGTCATGGCCCTGCTAAGTCACAAACAGGGGTTTCCATTAATGTGCTGTCCCCAACAACTCTATTTGGTCGGTGCTATTCTTATTTTTACATCATCCATAAGAAACTAATTACTCAGCTTAGACTAATTACTAATACTTTTCAGAAGCTGAATTTGAATTTAGGTAGAGTGATGATGTATAAGTGAGTTTTCCATGAACTAAAAACATCTACTCCTTGCTTCTGATCCCCACTGATTTTGCCCTAAATAAGGTTTTTCATCATTAACATCTGGTCTGTGTAAACTGATCAACTTGGTTTAGGTTTCTACTCCATCTTTCATGGGGGGTGCTGGGACAAGGACAGCTTTTCAGCACGCACGACTCAAATTTAATCCTAGGGCAGCCTGAGTCTCTGGAGCTGACATTGCATGCACAGTAGCCCATGCCCTGTGCCTTGTTTCTGCCTCCTTTTCTAGTCAAAAGCCCTGCTGTACCAATCATGGAGGAGTTATTTACGTTTGACAGTTTGACCTCCATCACCAGTGACATTTGAAAACTGCACATGTTGGCAATGGACGCTTGGCTTTCTAGATCCAGGTTCAATGCCAGCTCAAAACTGCTGACTGAGATCTCCCTGGAAGCGTTCCGTCTTCTTCCACACCATGTCATTGTGTTGCTCCTGTAAAGTTTGGTTTTTCTAAAAATGTGACATGACGATTAGTCAGATATTTTTTCTCATCTTCCCATTATCAGAATGGGAGACCTACTTTATTCATTTTTATAGAGCCAAGGTCCCACACCAACTAGCTTGGTGTCCAACTCAGTAAGCTCATTCTGGACCAGTGGTAAATGACGGAGGTTGCAGATGAAAAGGGACAGGAGAGCCAGGTGACTGACAGGCTTTCATACAGGAGTAAAGGGAGCTAAGAGCAGAAGTGAGGGTGGAAGCCCAGAGTGATGAGGCAGTGACACACTTCTCCACATTGTCGCAGGTCCACGGTGCCTTTCCTCCATCGAGTACCTGTGCTCCTCTGCCTCAGTCTTCTCCTTCCAAGTGGCCCTAGGCACACACTGGGAAGCCCCACGTGCCCACTTTTAGTGATCCAGACAGTGATGTCTACCAGTGAGGGATGGCACCCAGATGCCTGGCCTCCCAGCTTGGGGTATTTTGCTGTTGCCCCATGAGATAGTCAACATTAAATATACTCATGAATGCACCCTGCCAAGAGCTCATCTTCCTCATTACAAGGATAGCATCCTGAATAAATGACGGGACTTTAATTCCTGACACAAAACCAACTTCTCCAAAGGCCCAAATTAAGACAGGCACCTCAGCAAAGGCACTGAGCTATGGAGAGAAGCCTAGCTTGCCTCACCATGCAAATCCATAACTCCAAAACAAGCCTATTAGTTTGGAAATTTCTCTGTGAGCATTTCTGCAACTGTTAACCTGATCCATGAGTTTTGCCCAGTGAGTTCCCACAGGTGAAAGTTAGAGAAGGTCAGGTGCCTCCGTGAGCTGTTTAGAAAATATTCAGATCACTGTTCCCAAGAAATGTTCAAAAAGTTTTGAGAAAGGTTTTCTTCTACTATTTCTGTAGATTGTGGCAGTTGGGGTACAGTGTCAACTTGATTGGCTTTAGGATCTGCCCCAAAGATTGGCGGGTATGCCTGGGTGGGTCAGGGAAGAGTGGCCTTGGATCTATGTCTGGTGCCTCACTGCTATTACTCTAGTGCTCTTTGCCTGCTCTACTTCCAGGCTGGTCATGAACAGCTTTACTCCACCACGCCTTTATGTCACGATGTTTCTTCCTTAGAGCCACATTACCATGGACTGAATCCCTCAAACCATGAGCTAAATTAAACCTTTCCTCCTTTAAATTGTGAGGATCAGGTATTATGTCCAGCATGGAAAGCTAATACAAGACTAATTATATTTATTAATTATTATGAATGTCTTGGTAGGTGGTCTATTTCTTTTCCAAGATCACAGATTTTGATATACGTATTCCCTTCAGGGTTATTATAAACTTCCATTTGCTCTGTGTATTCTTTATTGTTCTGAATAGGTAAACTTAGACCTTTATTCATTCAGTTAAAGAAATCTCTTCATGTATCACTGAAGATTTGCCAGGTGTGAATCAGCAGGTGGTCATCTCTTACCCAGGAATTGAGGGAGGGACTGAGAAAATGTTTATCAAAGGGAAGGACACTGAGTTTGTAGTTGAGTTCATTTCACAGCTCAGAATCATTGCTAATACAAGGAAATTTTCTTATAATTAAAATTTTTTATTTATCAATAATAAGTTATCTCTTGTAAATACTTTTCAAGCACTTCTGTCAAAGTTAACATCATGAGATATATAGTAATAAAGTCACCAAACTTCACCCTTAAGGACTGTAAAGTCTATAGTGTATTACAGAAAATAGTTTAAAATATAACATTGGAATTTAAAGGGAGCTTGTAGAGGAAATAGATGATATGATGACCACAGTTATCTTAGTTTGAGTGGTTAGACTTTTCTTAGGAACTCTCTAAAGAAAGTGTCAGCTTAGTAATTATTATGGTCAGTCATGTGTAAGCCTGAGGTTTTGCTAAACTCAGTGAAGATACATGAAATAGAAATAATTAAGGTTTGAAAAGTTTTGTCTCCTTACTGAGGCTATACACAAACAAATTTATAAATCCAATAGCAGTAAAAACTGATGGCTGACACAGAGGTTGGAATGACGTTTTGGAATACAGTAGCAAAGAACATTCCTAGCTTGCAGAAGAGCCCATCTTGGGAACCCTTAACAGAAGGTCAAAGTCAAGTCTGGATTGTAAGAGTAACCAAGGACAGGGCATGAAAGGCAAATGATGACTCATTTTGGTTAGAGAGTAGGATAAGGGAAAGTAAAGGAAAAACCCTGCCAAGTCTGATTATACTGTGAAGTTCTCTGCAGCAAATTTCCTTATTTGTCTTTGCAACAACAGAACCTGGAGAATGATAGATACTCAGCAATTCTTAGTTGAGTAAGGGAATGGATCAGTTCAAAGAGTAGGGCCTTGGTCCCATCTCCAGAAGCCACTGCTTTTCACATGTGGGACCCCAGCTAAGTTCATTAACTTCTCAGTCTCCTCTTCTGGGTAGTACGGTGGTCATGCACAAATATTTGCCAAATCACTTAATGATTGAAGAAAAAGGCAAGATATTTTCAGATAGTAAAAGCACCAAAATTTTCCTTTCACATATCCTTTGTAAAGAAAAAATGAGGATGTTCTCCGAGATAACTGTAAGGAACCAGGGAAATATGAGGCATTTTTGTCTGGAATATCACTGTATTTGGTCAGTTTCCCATTGATGAGATAAAACACACAATACACATAATCTAAAAGAAGGATTTCTTTTAGAATCACATTCAAAAGGCTTCAGTCCATGGTTCATGGACTGCATGGCACAAATGCTTATGGTGAAAGGGCGTGGCTATGGAAAGGTGCACACCTCATGGCAGCCAGGAGACAGGGCAAGCAAGGACAAGCCCCAGAAAAAGGGTCCAGGGACCACACACAATCCCCAAAGTCATGACCAACCTGGATATACCCAAAGTGTGCTTTGTTAATTTCTAGATATCTCTCAAACCAGTCAAGCTGATAAGCAGATCTAGAAAGATTGAAGTATTCATTACTCAATACAAAATATTATCTCTAAGAGAAACATGTAATATGTTAAAACTAAGCTAAAATTATATGTAAGCATTACTTCTAAAATATAAAGTAACATACAGATGCATGTCTATGCCTGTGTCTGGACGTTTATCTGCATCTACTTGTATGTGCATGTATTTACATCATTTATCTCCACAATCTATTACTGCAGCTGAATTCTTAAATCTAAATATGTATCTTTTTAACTTTCTGAAAAAATTCTTACTTTCCTTCAGTTTTATAAGATTTAGTTTTGTGTGATCCAGAACTAATGGAAATGATGGGTCATGTATTATGGGCATATTATATATGTAGGTTTTATTATTCATGGAATGAAGCCAATTAAACCAAGAGAAAAAAAACAGAGTAGAGAATTCTTTATCAGCATTCGGAGCTGAGAGGAGGGTTTCAGAGTGGATGCCTGGTTGCACAAAACACAGCATAGCATAGAAATGATTTTATCAGTAATAGCCAATAGTCTGGGCAGATTCTAAGGGTCACCAGAGTTGAAAAATAAAATATTTAACTTGCTACCTTAGCTTAGAAGGTCAGAAATCATGCAGCTGAAATTGTTAACCTCAGTACTTGTGCGAAATATTTCAGTGCAGTGCACTCAAAGTCAATGAACTACCTTCCAGAGAGTCACTTATAGTGACTGCTAAAATGTGGATAATTAAACTCACTGTGACAGAGTTCTCGACACAAGCACCTGGATATCTGCCTTGAGATCTCACATGATTCTTAGATATATAGAAGATTAGGAACAATTCTAGACATTCAACCCATTAAAATGTATGATTATCTCAATTTGTTTTGATTTTCTCTTGTGGATTTTGAAATCATGGTAATCAAAATTGAGCTACAGTTGCCTGCACTTCGGTATCCCGTTCATGTCTACTTGTGTCTCCATCTTTCATCAAATAACTTGTTTTTGTGAGGTTGATGTAGCAAATAGCTCAGGAAGCTCCAGGATATAGAAAGTTGCATTCTTCAGCATAACACCTGGGTACTAATTTTTAAAAGAAAACACTCTGATAGCAAAAATATATCACAGAAGTTCAACCATTGAGTCTAGTTTTGATTGCATAGCATTAGAAATCCCACTGATACTACAAATTTCTTAGTCCCCATTCAGAAAATATGCACATCTTTGATTACACCGTGTACTTATTTCACACCCAGTGTTTTAATAGGATAATGTCTTAGTAAACTTTTTTCATTGCTGAGATAAAATACCTAATGCCCAAAGTTAAGGGAGGAAAAGTTTATTTGGCTTAAATTTTGTAGAGGTTTCAGTCTATAATTGGCCGGCTCCAAGGCATGGAGGTATTGTAGATAGGCATCACAGAGGAGAAATAGCTTGTGGAAGGCAGAAAGTACTAAAGCAAGCAAGGGGACTTAGCAGCTTTTTTCTTCCCCTTTTATACTCTATCTAGGCTACTGGGTTTAGGATGGTACCAAACCAATCAGTAGACTGATTTAGTGATCATTCACCCTTAATCCCAGCATCACATACTCTAGATTCAGCCACCTCTGAACAAGTCCCACCTGTGACTGTGTGAGGCTTTTGGATAATATCTAGACAGAAGCCATAACATTCCACCCCCTGGGCTCCCAAAGACACTTGCATATCCCTTTATGCAAAAGACACTTCGCCCATTCCCAAGAGTTGCCAAAATCCTAACAGTTTCAGCATTGCTGAAAAGTTAAAGTCCAAAGTTTCCTCTGAGATTTAAGGCAACTCTTAGCCACAAGCCCCTGTACAAATGAAAAGAAAGTTAAACACTTCCAACATACAATGGCACAAGATAACCATTACCATTGCAAAAGTTATAAATAGGGAAATAGAAAGGAACAGGGCCAAAGCAAGTCCAAAATTTAGCAGGGCAAACATTAAGCCCTATATTTCCATGTGCTGCATCTCAGGCAATATTTGGCAAGATGTAAGTTCCAATGGGCTTGGGTGGCTCCACTCCTACAGCACTTCCAGTGCTTGCAGCTCCCATGGCTTCTCTTTTGGGCCAGCTCGGCTCCTTCCTTGCAGATTTCATCAGATGATTCACATTCCTGGCTTCTCCAAACTTCTGCGGTCTCCACGGAACCTTCAGTTTCACACTCACAGCTTCACACACTGCCCACTCAGGGGAGCACTGCCTGGTATCTCAGCCTTTCTGAAATGTGGGTAGAAGCCTTCCTGACCCCAGAACTCTTGCATTCTGCATGCATCTAAAACCAGCACCAAGTGGATGATGCCAAGTTCTGCCACCAGCTGGAGCAGTAGCCAGGTTTTCTTCTTTCTTTGCTGTAGGGATCAAGTGCCTATGAAGCAAACATTGAACAACAACTTCCCTAGCCCCTGATATTCTGGAAGATGGTGCTCTAGGGCTCTCTTCTTAAAGCAAAAATCTTTCACCTTCACAACACTGAGGCTGCAAAGGCTGGAATCCTGCTGATTCTTGGGATGTCCTCAGGCTATCTTTCTGGTTGTCTTCTGAAATATTTTGTTTTTTCTTGATAGTCTTCTCAGTTGCCAATTTCTCTCCTGTTCCATTTTGGCTGGCTCCAACTTTACTGGAATTTCCATTTGGTCAAACTCACAAAATTTTGAATCATTCTGCTTTGCTCCTTGCTCTTGATTCTCAACATTCTAAAAGCCTCCAAAAATAACCATGTTACTTCCTCAACATTAGACTGCCTTGAAGTTTTTTCTGCAAGATTAATTACTCTGCCCCCATTAGTTTTTGTTTCAGGCAAAATCTCTGGACACAAGAAAAATGCAGGCAAACTTTCTGCCAAGGTATAACACATATTGTCTGGAGTCTCACAGTCAATACAGTCAATCTTCCCAGCAGAAACCGCCTGAGCCTGATCTTTGTGAGCAGGCTTTCTATCAGCCTTCTTGTCCTCTGATCTTTTACCAGAATTTCCCATCAAGTATCACCTAAGGTGTTCCAGCTCTACTTTTTCAGCTGGCATCTCCAAAACTTTCCAAATTCTTCTCACAAGTCAGTACCAAAGGCTTTCGAACCATGTGGTCATGAATAGCCACAACAAGGACCACAATTCTCTGGTACTAAATTCTGCCCTATTTACTTTTCTTTGTTGTTGATGAAATAAAATACCTGATGCCTAATATTAAGGGAGAAAAGGTTTATTTGGCTCACAGTTTGTAGAGATTTCAGTCCATAATTGACTGACTCCAAGGCAGGGTGGCATGGCATTCAGTCATCACAGAGGAAAAATAGTTCATGACAGGCAAAAGATACTAAAGCAAACAAAGGAACTTAGTAGTCTTTTTCTGCCCATTTTACACTCGATCTAAGCTACTGGGGTTAGAATGGTGACAAACCGGTGGACTGATTTAGTAATCACACATCCTTAATCCTAGTATCAAACACTCTAGATTCATCCATCTCTAAACAAGTCCCACCTATGATGCATGAGGCTTTGGGAGGACACTGATACATAAGCCAAAACAGATGGTTCACAGCAAAAGTGAGGATATTTGATAGTGAGGTACAGGAAGTAACTATGGAACCAAAAGCTTCTTGCATTCTGGAAAAAGTGGTTGGATTATCATTCTGGAGATTTTGGTGAGGTTTACAGAACTTTGAAATTTTTCCAATCAAAACTACGTCAGGCTCATACAATGTAACATAACATAACATAACGTGAATTCCATGGTAGAGAAAGAGAGAAACAATGACTTTTACAGGTGGCAGACATATGCCACCTCAGCACAGGAATTGGCAGCACATTCAGTGTAAAAGACCCCCTTCAGTCCAATTTCGTAGCAATTAGAAGCAGCAGCAACATACAGAAAAACATCATTCAAAAAATGAGTATGCCATGTGCCAATTACTTCTTGAAGCACATCTTGGATCAAAGGCAAATGCGAAACATAATTACAGGGCTTCAAGGAAATAATAATAATAAAATAGACATATACCGATTTGGCACACAGCTCATGATGCAGTGTTTGGAGGCTATTTCACATAATTAAAAACCTTACACCACACAAGAATTTTTAAGATACAAAACTCCACATGCAGTTTTAAAAAAATGTTTAGAAGCATAAAACATACCAGCAAGGCAAATTACAGGAAACCAAAAGGAGTAGATTAAGTGAGATAAAACAGGAGACTAAAACTAGAAATTTTGGGGTGAAATCTTTCAAATGAATAAGAGTACCTGTAAAAAGTCAGTGTAATAGAAAAGTGAAAGACGAATTCTAAAGGATAAGATCAGTTTACAAAATCAGAAGAGAGGAGAGAATTATCAAAACAAATGAACAATCACAGACTACCTTGCTTGTGTCTACATAAATAATTTATAAATCTAAGTGAGAACATAATTTTGGGGAAAAATAACTCTACTCAAACTGATTGTAATAGAGGTGCAATATCTGAAGAGCTCCTGTCCATGGAGGAGACAGAGTTCAGTCAAAATATTTCCTGCGGCACTAATTGTGGGTTCAGGAATTGACACTGGGATCCCCCAGAACTTGAAAGCTAAGATAAATTGGGTGGTCCTGCATTGCAAGGAGATGCCAACTGTCACAGAAGAAGGGGACATACAGATATCAGGGAATGCAGTGTGTGGGCAGGAAACTGAGCAGACCCTCTTAAATACTGCAGAGGGACACAGTGTGCTATCTTTCTCCTATATTTCTTCTCCAACACAAACAAGAATAATAAATCAATATAAAAGTATTTGTTAAACTGAAAAAGAAAGAACAATAGGAGGTTGAAGATAATATCCTGTAAATGTTTATGCAGAGGACACAGTGACAAGAAGAGCAGGTGGGGGAGGAACAGCATAAGAAGGGGCTGACCATGTCACCCGAGAGAGTGCTGCAACACTGCTGACCTCCAGTGCCACCGAGTGTGTGTGTGGGGGGGGATGTGTGTGTGTAATTTTTGCAGCACCAAGGACTGAACCCAAGGTCTTTACGTTGAGCTAGAGCCCCAGTGCTTTTCAAATTTTGAGACAGGATCTCACAAGTCACTAAGTTTCCTGGTCTGGGCTGGAGGTTGCCGTCCTCTTGCCTCATCCCCTCAGAGTACCAGGATTAACACGCATGCGCCGCCACTGCCAACGGAGTCTGACCTCAACTGGAAGTAGGGTCTTTAGGAGAACTTTGCTCAAAGACTCCCTAAATAGGAAGACTACACGAAGCGGTGCAGGGAGGAGATCTCTGAAGAAGAGGTGTGGGTGACGCACTGATGCAAGCAAGCTGAAGGCCAGAGAGGTCACAAAACTCAGGAGCCAAGAAGCAGAAGCACGGCAGGCCCCTCTGCAGGTCTCAGAGCAAGGGAATCCCTGCCAGTACCCCGACTGCGGACTTCCAGTCTCTAAAGCCGGGACGCAGTGAGTGTTTGCTTCTTCAAACCATCTGTTAGTGGTGTCTGGGTACAGCAGCACTAGGAAAGGAATTCAGATTTCATAAGATAAAGAGGTTCATTCTCAGCAGGAAGACAGAGTTCTGAATACATCAACAGCTAATAGTGAGGCTTCGAAACAAGTGAAGCAAAAATTAATGCTAGAAATGAAAGAAAACAAGAGAAATTAAAAACAAATTAAATTAGAAATTTCAACCCTAAGTTCCAATAATTGAGCAAAAGAGGCAAAAATGAGAAAGCATATTAAACACCTAAATGATATTATTAAACAGTTAATTGAATTGTCATTCATGAAACACATCCTTTAACACAAAATGTGAAGCAAATTGTAACATAAAATTGAATGCGAACACTCTTTCCTCAATTGTCATAAAGAGTTTTTATGCTAAGGAATTTTTTTCTAATTTATATTTTGGCTATAATTTTATCTTAAGCTTAGATCTTTTTGCTGCTTACCTGTTTCAAAGTGTTGAAAATACATGAATGATTAAAAATATTATCAATCAATATTTGTGGGAAAAGTTATAGATATAATTTCACAACTTGTGCATCAAAACTGTTTGCAGTGCTAAAGTTCCTAACAAATAACCAAATCATATGTGTGCACAGATAAAATTCTGATGTCATCTTTTGTACCTTACGATTGCAAATTTTATCTTACTGATTTAAAATTTCTGAAGTAGAATTTCTACAGTGATTTGTACATGTAAATGTTTTGCTCCACTGAATCTGAACTAAAATTTTGTCTAAAACTTTTGTATTTAGTGATAGAAGAGCAGACATGACTTTATCACAAAGGTCTGCTCGCAGCTGTCACGCCCCGTGGTCAACCTTTCTGTCGTGGCTCTGAGGCCTCTTTCCACTGTTGGAGCTTGGCTTTACGGTGACTAATTTATAGAGTTCTATTTTTTATAGTATTTATAGACTTCTGAGTTCTACTCACACTATTATGTTAGTAAATAACTATTACTTCTATGCTATCTGCTGCAATATTCATAAATACAAAATAATTGATGTAGAAACATATTTATTGGCGTGTTATATGTGCTAATACAACATCTGAAATTACTTAAATATGGGTAATACTTGAGTTGATTATCACATCCATTCTCGAAAACTATAAGACAATGTTTACAAATGATTTGTAAAAATGCTTTCTTAATCATAAAAGAAAAACAAATATGAGATGAGATATATAAGTTTCAATGATATGTAAAATATGCACAGAAAAAGACTTACTGATAGAATAATGGCTTGATAAAATTATCATAGATATGTAATTTGCATTATATTCCCTAAGTGTTTTGTATCAAATATACTTTTCTCCTACAACACAAACAAAACAAAGTTTAAAGAGAAAAGATATAGGGGGAGGAGCTAAAGATGGCGGAACAGTAAGCAGCAGAGTAAACAGTCTCTCTGGGAGAAACTGTTCAGATGCTGGAATATCACATCATGGAGAGGACAAGAAGGAAGGAACTGGGTCCTCTGAACCAAGGAAGAATCTAAAATATGACTCGAAGCCCACAAAGAAAATAAAAAGAATTTAAACGAAGAAGAGGGTGGTGGCTGGCAGCGCCTCAGCCT
>RJWT010025315.1:0-16213 GCA_004365215.1 Cuniculus paca | reverse complement strand
ATAAATTTTGGTTCTTATTTACACTTTTCAGTTTCTCACACCAGAAAGACAATACTATATTTATACATGTTTGTCTGATTTATTTCACTTAGGGATATGGTTTCAAAGTTCATCCATTTAGCTATAAATGTCTCAAGTGTATCCTTCTTTGTGACTGAATAGTATTCCATTGCATTAAAAACCCATGTCTTTTTTATCTGTTCATCAGTTGATGGGCATTTGGGCTGTTTCCAAGATTTAGCTATTGCAAATGGTGCTGCAGTAAACATATTTGTGTATATATTGCTATGATATGTTGCTTTTAGTTCTTTTGGGAAGATACCAAGAAGGGAAATAACTGGGTCAAATAGGACCTTTAGTCCTAGTTTTTTGAGAAATCTCCACACTGATTTCCACAGCAGTTGTACCAGTCTACATCCCTGCCAGCAGTGGAAAAAGTTTCCTTTTTTCCCCACATCTCCATCAGCATTTGCTATCAGTTGATATCTTGATAATAGCCATTGTTTCTGGAGTGAGATGGAATCTCAACATTATTTTAATTTGCATCTCTCAAATGATGAAATACTACAATGAATCAACAACTGGTATCTCACCTTACGAACACATTTTGCACATCAAAAGAAATCACCAACAGTGAAAAAACAACCAAAATAGTGGGAAAAAATTTTAGCCAGTTGTTCCTCAGTCACTAATATCTGGAACATATAAAAAATTGAAAAAAATCAGCCCCTCTCCCAAATTTAAAGACCCAGACAGAAAATGGGCATCTGAGATAGATATACACTTCTCAGCTGAAGAATAGAAACAAGAAATAAATACATGAAATATGATCAACAGGACAATTTATTCATCAAATTTTTAAAACTTCTACATATGAAAGAAAATGTACTACACTTGTCTTTCTCTGGCTTATTTCATGAAACATAATATTCTCCCTTTCTACCTATGTTGCTGTAACCTACAGGATTTCATTCTTTGTTAGGTCTGAATAATACTCCATTGTGTAATATATGCCATATTTTCTTTATCTATTCATCTATTGAGGACACTTAGGCTGATTATATATCTTAGCTGTGGAGCAGCTCTAGTGTTGCCGTGAATATGGTATGAAGATACCTCTTTGTCATGCAGGTTTCAATTCCTTTGACAATACACTCAGAAAGATAGCAAATTCAAGAAATTGATCTAGGCAATGATTTTCTAAATAGAATTCCGAAAGCACAAGAAACAAAATCAAAATTGACAAGTGGGATTACATCAAACTGAAAATCATCTGCACAACAAAGGAAACTAACAAAAGATTAAAGAGCCAACCTATGGAATGGGAGAGCATATAGGTATGTGCCAACTCTTCATCTGACAGAGGTTTAATATCCAGTACATAAAGAAACTCAATAAACTTAACAACTGACAAAACAAATATCCAATTTTATAATGAAAAAAGAACTGGAAGAGACTCTTCTTAAAAGAAAAATCAAAATGGCTTATACGTATTTGAGAAAAAGCTTCCATGTCATTAAACATTAGGGAAATTGAAATCGAAAGCACAATGAGGTACCATTTCACCCTGTTGGAATGGCTAATACCAAAATGAAACAAAAGAAAATGGTAAATGCTGGTGCATCTGTAAAGAAAAAGAAACTCTTACACACTGTAGGTAGGGAAGCAAATCAGTACAGCCACTACTGACAGCATTATGGACGCTCTTCACTCAGCAAGAGGCTTCTTTCCTACAACATGGCAGAAAGCCAATACTGATATAGGAATTAAGTCACATTTTCAGGCTTCTGTCTCAGTAGACCATTCTGCATATAGAAATTAGAACAATTTCTAAGCAATTACCTGAAGAACAGGTGAATTAGTTTCCTATTTCAAATGACAGTTTTCTGTCACTGGTAATGTTATACTAATGTTTTCCCATTTCTCAGATTTCAGACATGCCATTTCTCAAACATTTTTGATTCATAAATGCAGGTAAGATAAGTTCATCAAATTTGATAACAAAGAAGAACACAATTACCTGTTTGCAAGTCTGGTAAATATTGTGTGATATACAAATTTATCAGATGTCAAAATTTAAGATAAGACTGCATAGAAACATTTTGCTATTTCAAATCAAACCATAAAGGATTGTTTTCAGTTTGTTGTATCACAACAGCATGAGGATAACCTGTCCATTACCATCCTCTAAGTCCAATGACTCCACTGCAAAATTATGAATCTTTTTATCATCGAGTACTAATTCCAAATGAATCTGGATCGAGAGTACATAGAAGCAGAGCGGCCCTGGATCTTAGTTTACATTAAGATGGACGATCCCAAAAGTGTTTGTATATTAGTAATTGGTAAGACTGATTCAAGTTTTTAAAGAAACTATACAATAAGAAACAACAGGTGAAAGCATAAAACACATAGAATCAAAAATTTTATAGTGATATTTCATGACCAAATGAAAGATTAGTCACCAAAGATCAGACAAGCACTGAGGGATAATAAAGCAACAAAGAATTTTGATCAAACTTCACCACCAAACTATTTTGGAACAAATTCTAGGAATGATATCATTCTTTCTGTTGAAGGAATAAGATGTAAAAGTTGCCAATCAAGAGGAAAGTGGATTAAATGCACTGAGCGTGTATTTACATGGTCTAATGGAATAAAAGAATAATCACTGAGGCTGTCCTAAAGCTTTATTAGTGACATAGAAGTGACCTCTACATGCCATCCTTTTACATCTACAGGAAAAAATGGCCTTTGCCTCCTTATGTTCTTGCCTGCTGGCAGTGGAAACAGTAGATGGCTGAGCTGGCAACACCTCAGCCAAGGACATTCACACTTTATCCTGTCACACACTATGTCATACAGGGCTTGTGCTGCAATGCACTGTGATGGGAACAAGGTGTCAAGGGACATATTTCCTCTGTCACCACTCCCTAAAAAGATATTCTCATTTAAAAATGTTCGACTATGCAACATAACAGAGGAATACCTCCACTGAGAAACAATGCTTAGGGGTCATAGTTAAAAATTATGAGTTTTTATGTCAGGTTCTTTAAAAACATTCAGAAAACGGAACTTTTAAAAAAGCTTTTAATTTATTCTCTCACTTCACCTGGGGAGAAGGAATAGCATGGAGCTTATTTATGTGGCCTTTGAAAAGACAGTCCAGAAGAGACTACATAGGATGCTCTATTTTTAACAAAAGTCAAACAGGCTCTATATCCAAGACGTACTAGTGGTCAATGAAACGAAATGCTGGAAGTTGTGTTTTGCTATCTTCTCATTTAGGTGAGCAAAGAGTTTATCGAGTATATTGATTAAACTGTTTTCTTTATTCTCTGTATTTTGCTTTGTTTTTTTTTTTTGGTCAGGTAGCAAAATGCCTACAGAATCTACATGCTGAAGCTTTAAAGGTTGAACTTGATAGTTGAAGGGAGAGTTAGTATTTTTTCCAATAATTGCAAAGCAATTTACTTTGAATTCACAATGTTAGAGTCTTGTTAATGCTTCTACACATTTATAAGATTAGGGTGAGTCTTTAAAATTATTGCTATGTGGGTATTGTTTGTCATTTTGAATTTGGGTTTACTCGCCACTTTATTTTCAACAACTCTGATGCAGAGGAACAATTTTCCTTATTTTGTATGACATTAAAAATTTGTCACATTTTACTGATGAGTGTAACAAAGTACTAATTAAATTCTTTTAGATAATAGATCGTACTTCTCATATTCTCTCTTTCTCACATGCACATATACATATTTCCTATGTAAATAACATTTTTAAAAAGAATAATCTATTAAATCATACTTTAAAATAAAAGCTTTTTTTAAATTTTTTCTCTGAAAAAAGATTTGTATGCAGCAATTTCACTTAACTCTGGCTATTGATAATTTTTCTAAGCAAGTAAGAAAGAGTTCAGGCATTAATTTCCACAAAATATGTCTTTGAAGGAAAAAAACAATTTTGAATGGAAAGTATAATGTAAAGGGAAGGCATGTAATAAAGATTTTTTATGACAAATTTTTACCTAAAAAGAAAATGTAGTTTAGGTCAACATTTTTATTGAATTCAATGAAATTTAGCAAAAACATTTTGAGTAACATTTTTATGTCAGTTGCTTTATTAGGTAGATACTGGAAGACATGATACACATATATAGACCTATCCTGTAGTTACTCATAGTTTAGTTTGAAATAATATTTTAATACTCTGGTAATGTACCTTTGACATCAAGTAGCCAATTTTTTATTCCTTGTACTTATTTTTATTTTAAACTTCTTATTAAACTATCTATTAAATCTATAGTACATAATAAATTCCAGATATCTACATTCAAAAATTTAAAACAATTATTTGTGAGGGTTTTTTTTTCTTTTTTTAATTTTGACTTCAGTAATATTTGGCTTTTGAATTTTTTTTTCTTTTTGGCGCAGCATATGAGAAAACAAGGAAGCTACAGTAACGACTCTATGTCTTCTAATGTTCGTGACTAGAAAAATCCATTAAGAAGTCTTTTTAAATGGTTTGTGAGAAGGATAAACTGAAGAGGCATGTTTTTTCACTATCCTTAATCTTTTACTGTAACAATTGCATTTAACTCAGATGTACTAATTAGCACAATAATTATTTTGGTTTCTTATTTCAACAGTTTTGCTGGGATGATAGGGAAAATAACACAGGTAAATCTGTCTTTTAAGAAATGATCAGCAGTAAGTACGTAATTATCAGAGTAGGTAACAAGATCTCCACTAATGTTCTAATATGACAATTAAAAGGATCTCCGAAGTAACCAAACTGAAGAAAAATGTGTAACATGAGTAAAGTATTGTATCTGTGTCATTGACTTCTATTGCGAATAGAATCAAGGAAGTTTATGATACATAAATATCCTTATTACCCTTACCGAGATTTCAGATAATAAAGCTAAGTCATGCTGCAGTGACTTGTAAATGTGAGAATTAGCATTGCATTTCTTTCCCTGGGACACTTTTGTGTGCTAAAAACTTTAGCAATATTCAAACATGTCACTGGAAAGCAGAGAGAAATGTTTGTTTTTCTCATCACCACCTGTGAATGGAATGTTTAAGTAATAAACTGCAGAAACATACACTTATTTATTAAGTTTGAAACCAAAAATGGTCTCATACACATGGTAATACACATGAATCAAGAACTTTGTGTAAGAAAGATACAGTAAGTTCATGTGGCTTTATTCAGAGGCAAGTGGTCGAGACATTAATTTCAGAACGAGTCCTATATATACTCTTATAATAACAGCAACAAGTAGCTGTAGAATTCACTTTCTGTGCTGTCATTAATTTATGTGGTCACAATTCTGCAGAGTCAGCAGATAAGTGCTTGTCCAAAGCCTGACTTTCATAACTCTGGTAAAGAAAAGTGGGTTGCACAAGTATCTTCAGGTCACATAACTGTGGTGATCTCAATGTGTGCAGTTCTGGTAGAACATTGCCTATACCACTAAATCAGCGTTCACAGCACTTTGCACATATGGCATAGTTGTAGTTCAGTGGGGGCCTAGGACTTTGTAAACCTGGGGGCCAAGTCACTTTTAACCTCCATAAAAGGCATCCCTTTAAAGAACAGAGTAAAGGTCGTGGCAGCTCATGCCAAGTGTAAAAATGAGAAGTACAGACAGGAAACGCTGTTCAGATGTTGTAGGGCTGTAGGCCTGTTTTATGTCTGCTTTGAGCCCTCTGCAGCTACAGGAGACTAGAGACATACTCACCAACCCCATTTATACCAGGTCAGTGGCCAAATGGGCCCAGACATTAAAAGCAGGAGAAATCCAGGGGCTAATCAAGAATTGCCTGTCTCAAAGGGATGACATGAAATACTGCAGCAGAACATTGCGTGATCGGAACTGTGACTGTGATGTGTTGTGGGTTGTAGATTGAGTGTTCAACATTATGAATGGGTGACATAGAAGCAGGCTGGAGCATGACTGTATAACTACTTACCCCCAAGTCACTCATAAAATTGAGATGTGCCTCTCTTGAGAATACCAAGGAGCAAAAATTACAAATAAAACAAATGTTCATTGTGTCTGAATTAATGAGCACATATTAGGATCATATATAACTTGAGGAAATAAGAATACAACACAGTTGAGATTTCTTTGAGTAATAAGGAGAAACACAGGAAGTTACTTTTATTATCTTATTGGTAAAAAGTCCCCAAATTTTTCTGTCAAAGTTTATAAAATGAAAATATGCACAGGATCCAAGACTGAGGGAGGCTTGTGTGGCAAATGTGGGAAATCACTCAATGAAGAAATACATTTCAGCACAAAACGATGCTTTCAGACAAAAGTTGAAATAAAAACCATATTTCATGATTCTTCAGATAGTTTTTCTTCATTAAACTCAAAATTATAACCAGCTTGGTGAATAAATAGATATCATGGTTTCTGTGGCTTAAAGAACTAAACCTATCCCAGTCTATCCTCCACTTCCATCCAGTAACATCCATTCTTCTTCTCCAAGGTTCATTCTCACTTTCTCTCTCTCTCTCTCTCTCTCTTAGCTGGAAAATAGACTGAATGAACTTTTTAGAAAGTAAAAGGCTTTTATTTTCCGTCCAAAAATATGAGATTGAACTTGAGGGAAGTATATAGGTTAGCTGAAAATGCAAATTATGTATTTTTAAAAACTGTGGTGATTACAGATTTATACAAAGAAAGAAAATTTACCTTTAGTCATTCATAGATGCTGAGGCAGAGGAGCAGCTGTGTGACTCATGTGGCATTTTAGCAAGCGCTGACTCCAGATGCTGTAGCCACACCATGAATTGAGGGACAGGTACATATTCACTAAAAATTATTTTATAGTTCAAAGAATTATGAAATATGTATGTATTTTTATGAGGGAAAGGTAGCTGTTTGGTCTTATAAGCAGAGATTTTTAAGTTAGGTTAAAGATTAGAGATATTCAGAGATTACAATAAATGGTGGTTTTTGCAAAATTTGATGTGGTGAATGCCTTCCTTGTGTCCATCCTGTTAAAAGTCTACACCATCAAAATGCTCATTATGAATTTATTTAACTTCCTATTGGATTTAATACCATATTCTCATCATATAAATTCATGACTCTTGGCTCCACCAAGGAATATCTTTCATACTTTATACAAAATACATCTTTTCCTTCTTGTTTATTGTTGTACTTTGAAGCAAAGAAAGCAAAAGTTCATGCAGTTTACCTTATAAAACATAGCATATCACTGTATGTGTGTATTATCTAGATGCATACAATTTAGTGGTCCATTGTTCACTTTTTTTTAACCTTTTAAATTATAAATTTAGAAGAATATTCAAAATAATTTCTCTCACTATTTCACTTTACAGATAAAGATGCTGAGCTAGAGCCAGTAAAAATAATTATAACACCTGATTTATCAAGTGGAAACAAGCATCAAGATTCAAGTCCATTTTTTGCTTTGTCAGGAATCCTTTAAATATGATATAATACTTGAATTTTCTTTTCACATCAGAACATCTTTGTAATAGTTTCATTTATTGTAGCCCCAAATATCTCTTAACATTTCTTTAAGTCTTTCACTGAATCATGCAGTTCTATGCTAAGGGGAGAAATCTGAATAATAATTTGAACAAATAAAGATAAACTTCATTTAGCTCCTTTATAATTTAGATCTAGCATGTTTCTTTGATTCCTTTAACTTTGGCATAATACTGGAAACACTGACAGGGCGTTATGGTGTGGTCGCATTTATGGTATGTAGTAAGCAGACATAACTATCTCCACATAATCAAGTCTTGGCAGTGTCTTCTGGGAGTCACAATGATGGGCTCCAAAATGATAAAAATACAACCTTGTAGAATTGATTCTATAATGCTTCCAACCTCAGCAATACAAGAAGCTGTTTAGCATTTTATGTGTGACCTAAATGATGTCTTCAAGGCAAGGCCATTACATTTGCTATTGACAAAGCTAAGATGTTTCAGAAAGACGGTGCTTACTCTGTGAAAAATGTGTCTAGAATTCAAACTGAACCTGATCTGAGCAAAAATATACTTTGCATGTATAAGAATATGCAAAAGAAAACTAAAGAACAGTAAATACCAAAAAGCTATGTGGCAATACAAATAGGCTCTGTGGGAAGCTAGCAGTGAACATTTTATGACTACCTATACAAGAATAGTATGCCATAATAGTTTTAATTATAGGAAATAATCAGAATAGTACAACCACAAGATAATAAGGATGAACATACATTAAAGTCTCAAATTTTGAAAGTGCATCTCCAAATTTCTTTATGTCTCTTTAGCTAATTTTTTGTGTCTTTATTAAGTGTTTGCTTCATTAAAAGGAATGTAAATGTTATCTTGAATCGATGAACAAATAAACTATTGCTCAATAGCTTGCCTCTTGAAACCATTTTTTAAAAAGCCAAAAGGAAATTTAACAAAGTACAGTGCATTAAAGTTTCTTGGCTTGCCATGGTTTCCCATTTGTATTAGAAACTGTGATTACCTTGAAGTAAAAGGTATTTTAAGGTATTTCCTTTAGGTTACAAAGATGATATGAATTACATTACTATTTTGATAAGTAACTATTAAAAAATGAAAGAATGAGAATGCAAAGTCTATAAATAACAATCAACTACCATTTAGATATTTTGAGTTTTCATTTGTTCCACTCATACCTACTAGTCTGATCTTTGTTTAGCCTTAAATTGACAAGCAATCTATAGCTGCTTTGCCTGTTTTAACAACCTCCATTTTGAGTAACTTTCTCTGTTTTCAGAACTTTCTACCATTGACTAGAATGTGTCACACTCCTTATTACTGGTCCATTTGACATCTCGGCAACTTTCTTTAGTGCCCAGCAACTGTAATGCTGTTTTCTTCCAAAAGTCCTAAAATAACAGATGGTCACACTGATGCTTTAACACATATTTATTGACTATTTTTCCTGTACCAAACTCCTTATATGTGAAACAGTAAGAAAATATAAGGAAAAATATTAATCTTGATGCTGGAATAAACATTTAAATCTGGCCAGTTCCTTTGGCATTATTTGATATTTTAAATTACGTAGTCTGAGTTTCATTATTCTAACCTATGAATTGAGTCCTTAAGGACTGGAGGAGGATAAGTAAGCTAGAATATATAAAAATACTTTCTTTATTATTTTATGAAAAAATAAATAAAATTTCATAACAAAACAGTAAGATAACAATAGTTTATGCTCTGTAAATTATCTTCGAAGTACTCAGAGTACAGTATATAGACCAAGATATTCTAGCCAAGAAAAACACATAATCATGCAAAACTTTCTTTTCAACAAATTAAGTTAAGCTAATAATATGAATGAAACAAATTAGCATATATGTTACAATATTTTTAAAACAACGGAATACGTGATTTGGGGAAACGTTTGAACTTCTCCCTCACATTAGAAAATGATTTGATTCCACCTAACTTGACGTTAAGATGTAGAATTATTGAGATGCTTAAAACATGCTCTGTGTTTCTAAACAATTTATAGTCTTAAAGAGGTGAAAACACCGATTTCAACTCAACACATGCTGCCTTCCAATCTATATGTATGATAGTAATGCCAGACAAGAAGCAGTAAAACATACATAAGGGAATACCTCTGAGTAATATTCAAATTATTTTTTCCTTTTTCCATTGGTCTAGGTTAGGAAATCATTGAGATAGCATTCCACTCTGTACTTCAAACAAACAAAAGTAGCACTTTGACCCTTCCAAATAATTCACTAGACAGCAGGAGTGCATTTTAGAATGTTCAGTGTTTTAAAAACTAAGTAAGTGCTGGATAATTTACTATGGTTAGCAGATGGACACTTCATAGACTACAAAAGCAAAAAAAATTTAAATATTATGCTACTTTAATCAGTAAAAAGTAGCCATATTTAAAATAACTAACATGGTGAACACTACTGGTTTTTAGACGTAATGATCAAACAACATATCACAAAAAAACTTTTCTGATAAAAACAAACTATAAACATCTTCACTTTATGAAGAAAAAATTAGATTATCAAAGAGAAGAGCCAAGGTGGGGGAGGAAGGATGACAGCTGAAAAATATTAGGGTCGTAGAAATCACATCTCACAATATTAGAAGTCAAGAGATCTGTCTGTTTTTAATGTAACAAGACACTAAACTGTAAGTATATTATTTAAAGCTTCAAATATGAGACTGAAAACTGAGATCTCAGTATAAATTGGGGAAGTTTAAAGGAGGAGAAAAGTGTGACAGCAGTTAGCAATTCTGCAGCTATCAGAAAAAAATCTCCAATTGGTCATATATTAAATTGATAGACCTAGAATGAGAATAAATCAATACTTTTAAGATAGATAAGCAAAGACTACACAAGTATACTGCCTCTTTTTGAAAGATAAATTTGGAAAAACTTTTATCAATTGTAGGCCTAAAGATAAATAAAATTAATGACACATTAACCATTACTTGAAATTATAGTTTTTCTAAACTCATTTATGTCACTATCAGGTGAAAAAAGATTTTGTAAATATTAGAAAAATATTTTAGCTTTAGGAATAAGAATAAAATTTAATATTTTTATATATTAATTCTAATTATTACTTGGAATAAATTTGACCAAGGCATCTAATTCTATGGTGTTTTAATCATTTCAATTAGAAAAAATCTTTTATTTTTTAATTAAAAAATATCAGACCAATTCTCTTTTCTTAATTTTCCTGCTACACTGAGTATTACTTAACTTAGTTGAGTGTAACAGTGTGTGTATGTAACTTTGAAATCATTAATGGTGTCTCATATTAATTATTTCCTGGAAACAAGGTAGACTTGTGCATTGTCATTCTTTTGAAGGTTACGTGTAACTAGATAACTTACACTGGTCACTAGTATGGGAGTAGGAGTTATGTGTCCTGAGGAGTTTGAGAACAAGTTAACGATTTGCTACTTCTCTCTCACAAGTGCAGTGATTGTGAAATACAACTTGACAAGAGTCATCCATCAGCTTGGCACCTTCAATCATGCTTAGAACATAGCTCCGTGACAACCCACAAGGACTTACAATGTGACCATGAAATAACTTATTATTATTTTAAGTGACAGAGATATTCATATCTTGCATATAGCACAACCAATCTTAACTAATAAAATATTCTTAATGTTTTTAGTGCCTTAAGATCATTGTTATTCTAACGTAAAGTCTATTCATGTGGTAGTTGTGGACAAATATGCATAAGCAACATAATTTAATCTAGAAAAAAGTAAACAATCCATAATTCAGTCTGTGTAATAAATTTCTGCCTCCTTTTCATAAAAATAAGTAGCAAAAAAATAGAAAAAAAATTTTGTTAGTTGAATTTTGACAGATAAGTATTTTGTTATGAACTTATTTAAGTGAATTAAGATCACTACTTCAGGTGAAAGTTGATTGTTTTGGAATGCTATCTATATATTTTTTCTTCTGATAATAAAATGTATACTGCATTGAGATATCAGACGTACCTATAAGAATTATTTCTAAGAAAAGCATTTTATCTAACTTCTTCATTTCACTGAGATATCAGACATACCTATAAGAATTATTTCTAAGAAAAGCATTTTATCTAACTTCTTCATTTCATAGATACAGAAAAACAATACGATTCTTCTAAAATCACCTAGAAAATGTGTGGCAGAATTGAGGTTAGAAACCAGATAGCTTGACTTTTGGTTCGATTTATTTCTATTACTGCTTTTAACATATGTTAGCCATTTTTTAGTCAAAAATGGTATGGCTCAGGGTAATATAAATTCACAAATTATTTTTCTAATTTGGGGAGTTTGATTAAGTCACTTCTAGCCTATCACTTATTTTATTGCTTTTATAATGAGGCAGGCATACATATTGATTTAAAATTTTTCATCAAATAAAATAAGATATACATAGATAAATTTTTAAAAAACTGTACCACAAGGGCTTCCAGTTTGCATGCCGTCAAATACAACTAAAGCTAGACTTCCTTGTACAGAGCAAAATGTCTTGCAATGAAAAAGGCTCCCTGAAAATCAAATAACTCTTGCACAACAAGCTTGATGAGCTAAGTATACATTAACCAGAAACATCTGAATTAAATTTCCCTTGAAATATACATAAAATGAAGAGGAACCGTGGTTTGTAGATTATGTTTCAGGTTATACTTCACTCAAACAATTTTCCAGCCTCAAATAACTCCAGTTTCTTTCATTCCTACTTGGGAGTTCATAAAAATGCTTAGTATACCACAGAATAAAACTAGATCCCCCAGAAATCCAGTTTAAATATAGGATAGACAATAACATAACCTGACAAAGCTACTCCTATTCATAAAAGTATTAAGGATGAGATTTTCAAAAGAACATTATTATCAGAAGGTATACTAACACAACTATTTGAGAAACAACAATCAAGTTAATTATTCTTGGTTATTTTCATATTCTCATATACTAACTTTTGGAAACTTGCAATTGAAACTGAGAATATGCAGTGTCTCTCACATTTAAAATATGCATAATCAAAACAAGATTTTTTATGATGTAGCTTCCATGCAGGATTAATTTTCTTCTGTTACTTAGTTATAAGTAATAAACCTTAATTCTAATTTTGTGTTTCAAAAAGTCATTTGAAACTATTGTTATCATTTGAATTAACAAGTCCCCTGCAGTGCAAATTGGAACTTCTCTTGTCAAATAACATAAAGTTTTAGAGAAACAGTGAAAATAAACTTAAAGTATCAGAAAACATAAGTTTCAACTGAAAAGATTGTCTATCACTTATGATGTCTATTTATGGGAAATGTTTATTTGCATATATCTCTTATTTTTCAATTACTTTAATGTATTAATAGATATATTCCACACACAATCTAACGTAGTCTGAAATAAAGCTTTTCATGAAAAATGACTACCAGTAGAAAAGAATGTAACATAATCTGAAAAACTTATGCCCTAGATAAGCTTATTTGTAATAAATGTAATGGCAGCAGAATTATATGACCAAGAGATCTGAATATGTAAACCTGCACAAGGCTTTGCTAAAGTTATATGAGCAGAATTTAACCTTCGTGTATCTATAATAGCTACTGTGCTTTGTGATTCCATCTTCACATTTTCTAATGATATTTGTGTTTGTGTGTGTATGTGAACCAGAAGATTTCTAATTCAATATTTGAATGGAAACATTCAAATAAAAAAATATAGAAACTGAGAATAAATGCCTGATTATTGTTACAAAGTACCTGTAACCTTTATGTTATGGTTTATGTATAGGTGGCCCCCCACAAGCCTCATGTAGTCATGGAAGTGGCTAAATCTAGCATTTGTGATTGATTGCATAATGCAGGGTTTAGTGCTGGGTTTACTGCTGGGATTAGAGCTGGGGTTATCAGTGTGAGTGCTGTACCTGTCCAGGGGTGGAGCCTGCACACTATACAAAGGAGGGAAGAAGGTGTGTTCTCTCTCTCTTTTGCTGCTCTTCTGCCCTGTTTTGCTCTTGCCACTTGTGGGCTGCCCCCTCAGCCACACCACCCTGTTATGGAGCCAGCTGGATATGAACTGAAACCTCCAAACTGTAAGAAATAAACCTTTCCTTCCCTAATTTTGGGTGCTGGGTATTTTGTCTCAGCAAGGAGAGAAAAGTAAACAAGACACTTTATGAATAAATGAATGAAGTTTTCATAGTGAAAAGTTAGAAACTGAACTGGAAGTGAATTTCACTGGCTTTCCTAGAGGAAAATCTTATAAGCAAAATCAGACCAGGTCAACAAATTTCTCTAACTGATTATTGAAGGCACTCAGAATACAGTCCTGGGGTTTATGCACAACAGAAATGTCCCACTGAGTGTCATGTGAGATCTGAGAATGCTAATGCATATTTAGGAGTCTGTCATTAAAAATTAAAATTATTTTATCTGTCTTTCTTCATTTTCTCCAATTAAATATGCCAGGTCTTAAAATTTTTCAATACAAAAATACTACCTTACTCTCAAAATACATACATTGTAGTCAAATGATATTTCTTAAAGATATTTTTTAAAGGAACAATGACCTCATTATCTCAAAATGGAGGTATGATCACTCCCTATTTTCTTCAAAACTCAAAATAAGTACTTTAGAAATGACTAATTCAAATATGTCAAACAATGTTTGTCAATATAACTCTGTCTTTTCTGTGCCTCCTAGTTCTAGTTTTAAAAAATAATTATGGAATAATTAAAAAAAACAACTCTTGTATTTGGCCTTGGTAAAAAGATTGACCCCAAATTTTCCCAAAAAATAATGCCTAAAATCTCATTTACATTATAACTACATACGTTAAGTCTTGTATCATTCTTAAAATAGACATCAGTGGAGCTTTTAATGTGGGAAAGATAGCACATTATTTTCTTGCCCAAACAGATCTGGAAGCAGAGTCAGAAGGAAAAAAAAAACTGAATACATCTTTTCTTGCTAAGATATTCTAGACTTGTCAATATTTAGCACCTTTGATATAAGGTGAGAAAGAAAAAAAAAAGACACATTCCCATAAAGAGAATTAAAGTTTTGAAAAAAGTTTCAATATTTTAATATAGGATGTTTTCCGTTACAGGAACAAGTTTACTTATCACTACACCTGGTTGACAGTTGAGGACTGGATTGCAGGAATTCTAGAAAGAACCTTGATGTGGCATCTGAATATTCTTTTATGTCTTTTACATGTAATCAATAGACTGCCTTCTATGATATGGGTTTTGAGTTTTGACAGACCACAAATCTTCCTGGATAGGTTATTTTAAGAAGAACTTATCAATCATGTACTTTTTAATTTGGTCTCTGCTGTTCTAAACACTAACATTGTTATTCTCTTGACATCTTTGCAACACTCATTTCTCATTTCTTCCTTCTGCTGCCAAAGTCACCATACTTCTCACCACCTACAGTCCATTCTGCTATAGTGCTTGTTTTGAAAATTGGGACATTTTCCAAAATGATTAATATATTAGGAAACAACAAGCAAAATGTAGATTTTCTGTTGGTTATGCATGAATTTTTCCATGATAATCACTTAGCAAAAGCAGAAAACTATGCCTAGCTGAACCTAGTCACATAAAAATATGCAAAACATGCACTTGCACACATCACCTCAAAATCCATGGTACCTTAGTCCCTTGTGTGTGTTACAAGCATACCCATCTCATTCTGTGCAACACTTTTCTGTAGTCAACTTCCAAAAATTTCAGGTCTTTTTCTAGCTTACATTTGTTAATTGTTGTATTGTTTGTTATATGTTTGTTTTGGTTACTTTTCTCTTGTTGCTAAGACAAACACCTGACACCCAAAATTAGGGAAGAAAAGGTTTATTTAGCTCACAGTTTCTGGAGATTTCAGTCCATAATCAGCTGGTTCCAAATCAGGATGGCATGGCACTGGGGTAACACTTTAAGGCAGCAGCCAGAGCAAAAGAGAGAGAAAAAAAAAAAGCAAGCCTCTTTTCTACCCTTAAATTGTACACAGGCCACCCCCCCACCTTCAGCGTGGATGTAACACAAAATGTCCTTGCTCTCCATCACACAGGATGAGATATTTACAAAGAACCTTGACTCCCTGCTGAGTTTCTGAGTTAAACTTTTAAACTTCTCAAGTTGACACAATGTATTAACCATAAGAATCCACCCCTTGTCAAGTTGGCAACCAGACATACTTCTTTAAACCAGCCTCCAGATACCAAGACATGCTAATTCTTACCATTTTGCAACTTAAACATACCATTATAACACTACTTAACAATCTTTAAGAACCAGCAGTACATCTAGCAACATTACATTAGAAACATCATTTTGTCCTGGCACATTCAAAGACTCATGCACATCCCTCTATGCAAAAGGCATTTAGTCCACCAGCAAGAGTTGCCACAAGTCCTAGCAGTTTCAGCATTGAAACAGTTTCAGCATTGCTGAAAAGTCCAAGTCCCAAGTCTCTGAAATGTAAGGCAAACTCTTAGCTGCAAGTCCCTGTGCAAATGAAAACAAAGTTAAACACTTCCAGCCTGCAAGGGCACAAGACAAACATTTTCATTCCAAAAGTTACAAACAGGAGGGTACCAAGGATTGGGAAAAAAAGCAAGTCTGAAATCCAGCAGGGTAAATGTTAAATCCTATAGTTGCTTGTCCAGCATCTGAAGCAATCTGTGGCAAATTGTGAGCTCCAAAGG
>RJWT010025314.1:0-16531 GCA_004365215.1 Cuniculus paca | reverse complement strand
CATCAGTGTCATGTGTGACTGTGTTAGAAATGCCAGTTTCTTGGTCCTGGCACAGACCTGTAGGATCAGAATTCCTACAGGCGGCCATCTGTGTCTCTCCAAGCCCTCCGGGTGACTCTGATGTAGGCTGATGTTAGAAAACTACTGTTTGAATGAAACGATGGTAATAAGTACAAGGTTTTAATTTCTTGGAACCATAACTGGGAAAATAAGAAATTAGCAACTTTATGCTAAGTTTTCAATGAAAACCTTTATTTTTATTAATTTATGAAATCTGAAAGCTGGAAAATCAATACACTGGAGGTTAGTTAAATAATACTTCGTGCCATTATGGATAAAATACAATTTAAAAAATAGAGAAAGACCTAGAAAATGAGTGTGTGTGCGTGTGCACAAATCCCTGGAAGTCAGTATTTAGTTCTCATTAGCGATACCTTTATGTAATTACTACTGGAAAATGAATACACTTACTAAACAACACTTACTAAAAAAATTCAAGTTTCTTTATGCAAAATAGTGAAAACAAGTCAGGAAAAAAATCCCATACATAGTGGTAACCTCATTCTGCAACTGTCTGGTAATTAGTCAGTGTTTGGTTTTTGCTGCTGCAGAAGTTGTTTTACAGAAACTATAATATCCGCTTCTTAAAAAATAAGGTAACAAAAGCTTCTGGCGATTGTTTATTTTCTTTTAGAAACATTACTAACTACAGAGTGACGTTAGCATATTAGATTTGGTTCCTGCAGCCAACTGTGGCAGGCAGAATTGGAGACTATTGAAATGAACATGAATATGAAATCATCTAAGGAGTTATATGGAGTGACTGGACAAGTGGAACACAAAGAAAATCTAATAACCTGCAGGGGTATTGGCTCAGGGGAGCAATGCGATCTAAATTCCCAGACTGATTTAGTTTCTGTTTCCAAATGTAATATTAGTCATTCTAGTCTAAGGATCAGTTTTTCTAAATAGACATGAATTAAAATGGCAGAATATGTCAAGTCTGTTGTAAAGCTGTTGATTAATGGACCAATGGTGTGAAGATTTTTTAGATTCCTCAGGAAAATGGGTTTAAGAACTCCAAATCATTATGATTTCCCTTCTGCAAGAAGTTCCTGTTGGGCCTAATTCAGAGGAAATTCAGGGTTATGAAGAGAAAAGATGCGATAAAAATGACTAATTCTATTGTTTCGTGTGAATAAGGCAGCTACCTGCACTTAATGCTAAAATCAGAGCTCTTTGTAGGTTGGAGGCTCCCCAGGCCTCTGGGTTAGGTGGGTGCTTCTCTCTTCCTAGTTTCCCAAGCTGGAGTGCAGGTTCCTTATTCTTTTGGGGATTATCAAGCTGGCACGTGTGGTAGTCGTCTGATCCCGGTGTGCTGCAAGTATAAAACACACACTGGATTTTGAAACCTTAGTATGAAAAAGAGTATCAGACATCTCATTAACAATTTAAAATTATCGATCAGATTTTGAAATGTCTTCTAGAAAGCATAAAATACACATTTGGCTTACAATATATTTCGAAGAGAGGGCATCGCTAGAATTATTTCTTGAATGCTATAAAAACCATTATGAACAAAAGGGTTATGATATAATTTTCTATGGTGCTTTGAGTGACAGCAAAAACCCACACTGCTTAATTAAAAATCTATGATTAAACAAACAGGGATTGTGTGTAGAAGTACTTCTCCAGGGTGGCGATGTAGCTCGGGGTGGGGTGTAGCTCAGTGTGGGGTGCTTGCCTAGCTTGTCGAGGGTCCTGACTTTGATGCCTGGCACTGCAAAAAACAAACAACACCCCAAGTCCCCGGATAATTACTCTTTTAATTCAGGAAAATTATATTTATCTGAAACAGATAGTCAAGGCAAATGTTAAATGTTTTTAATCTTATTTTTCACCATAATAAAGCATAGCAGTCATACAAAGAATATATAAAAATATATGAAATAAATTAAAAAAATAAAATGGATTCCTTTGCATCTCACAACTAGGCTGAGAAATAGAACACCACATCTCAAAAGTGTCTATGTGTCCCTCTTCCCCTCCAGAAGTATCTTTGATTCTGACTCATATTTTTTTGTGGGGAGGGGGCTGTTCTTCATGGTTATCACTACCTATTTGTGTGTCCATAACCATTGCATTGTTTAGTTTGGATTTTAGTTTTTAAATTTTGGTTGATTGTTATTTTGTTGTGCTGGGAATTGCACCCAGGTCCTTTGCACTGAACTACATCTCTAGCCTTTATTTATTTATTTAGAGACAGGGTCTTGCTAAATGTCTGATTGACCCAGGCTAAACTCAAATTGACGATCCTCCTGCCTCAGCCTCCCAAACTGCTGAGATTACAGGCATGTGTTACCAGGCTTGGCTTAGTTTTTAAATTTTTAGATGAAAACATACTGTGAATGTTTGTCTATAACTTCTTTCTTTCAATTTAACATCTTATTTTTCGAGATCCATCCATGTTACTCTTTGTAGCTACAGTTATTTTATTGCTTCATGGCATTTCATTATGAAAATACAAGAAAACTTACTTTAGATGGTTTCTCAGTTCTCTCTTATATACAGTGCTGTATACACAGCTTTCTATGTGCGTCTTGGTACCCATAAACAAGAGTTCTTTGGGTTATATACTTAGGGGTGGGGGCACTGGATCATAGAATATATGCACATTTAATTTTACTGTGCAGTATCAGGTGGTCTGTCAAAAGTATACAAATTTATACTCTCACTAGTGGAGAATGAATGTTCTCACAGCGACTCATCCTCAGAAAGTGTTGTTTCATTGCACTTCTTAAGTCTGGCAGTTCGGGGACGGTCTTTAATGGTGTTTATTTGCCTGATTTGCCATGAGGCGCAACATCTTCTTTCTTGTGTTTATGGGTTGCTTGTGCCTCATTTTTCTATTTGGTTCTTAGTCATTTTCCTGATTTACAGAATTTTATTAGAGTGTATATTCATCTTCACTCAGGTTGGGCGTTTCCCTCCACTTTTGGTAATATTACTTTAGAAAAGGTCAATATTTACGTTTGTAATTTGAATTATATTTTGTTGTTGTTTCAGTACTGGGAATTAAACCCAGGGACTCCAGCATGTTAGACAAGTACTCTATCACTGAGCTTCATCCCTGGTCCTTTTTACATTTTATTTTGAGACAGGGTCGTACTAAATTGCTCAGGCTGGATTTGAACTTGAGAATCTTCCCGCTTCAGCCTTCTGAGTACCTGGGATTACAGGCGTGCATGTGCACCTCGAACCTTTTATGTCTGGTTTGAAAATTCCCTCCTCAGCTTGAAATCACAAAACACGTTCTGTTATGTTGTCTTCTAAAAGTTTTATAGTCTTGGATTTTTATTTAGATCTTTAAATTATCTGGAATTGATTTTTGTCTATTGTGTGAAGTAGGAGTCTAGTTTAATATTTTCCTTTTGAAATAAATTGTTCAAGCACTATCTATTGAAAGAAATCCATTTTTCTCGCTGATCTACAGTAGTGCCTGTCGTAAGTGAAATGGTAATTATTGATGTATTTTGCTTCTGGACTTCATAGTTTTCCTTTGGTCTGAATTTCTATGCCCTCCTCACCTCTTTAAGAAAATCTATTACATTGTGTACTCTTCATTAATTAAAGTCTTCTATAACATTTCAATAAAGTTTTGGAGTTTTCTCCTTAAAGTCTTGCTCTCTTTTGTTAAGTTTATTCTTTTTTGTTGTTGTTGTTGTTAGGTTTATTCTTAAGTACATTATCTTTTTAATATAATGATGATTTATTTTTAATAATTTAATTATATTTTTATTATATGATAAATATCTTATTTTTTGCTAGAGATATATCAAATTTTACAGGATGATTTAATATCAATTTTTAAAAAATTTGTTTGGTCTTTTTGAGACAGGTCTCATTATGAAATTCAGGCTGGCCTTGAGCTCACTTTGTAGCCCAGGCTGGTCTCAAACTCACAACAATTCTCCTGCCTCAGCCTCCCGAGTGCTGGGATTACAGGTGTGCACCACTATGCCTACCTTTATATCAACATTTTTACTGTTTTTTTATTTTAATAGTTTACCTTTTTGAATAATAACAGGTTTGTTCTCTCTGAATCCTTTTGGGTTTCATTTCTCATTCATTCTTTCTTGGACTGAATTGTACATGCAATTTAATTTTGTACAGAAATGGGTATATCAAATTAACAATTTATTCTTGAAGTACAATACTTTAAAAATTTTAGCATTAGATATAAAGCTTGCTGTATTTTGGGGTATCAGAGTAGTGAAGCTCACTTTTAATTCACAGTTAAGTAAGAATGTTTACTATACAGGAATGTGAATTTTATCAAATGCTTTTATGCTTTTGTTGAGATAGTCACATGCTATTTTCTTTGATATTAATGTAATCAATTACATTATTCATTTTTCTTTATTTCATTTTTTTATCCCTGATCGATTTTCCCATAAATGTATGTGTGTATTTTTAATACTTTGAGGAATTAAGTTTATTAATGTTTAATCTGGGATTTTTGTATTTATATGACTAAGATTGGTACATAAATTCTTTTTTTTTTTAATGTTGTTGAATTTTGGTATCAAGATAATACAAACCTTAGTAAAGGAAGTTGAGTGGTGTCTTTATTTTATTATAATCTGAAATAGTTTATGTAAAAATGAAGTGATTTTTCTTGAATGGTTAGTATAGTTTACTAATAAAATCTCCCAGGTCTGATGTTTGCTTTGGGGAAAGATTTTAAAGTATTAATGAAATTTCTTTCATGGTTATAGGATCATTCAATTTTTGTTTTCTTCTCAGGTCAGTTTACGTAAGTTCTATTTTATAGGAATCATTTCCTTTAACTTTTCAGGTTTATTAATATAATGCTAATTTATCTCTGACTTACCTTTGTCTGCAGCATTTGAATTTCTGTCCCATTTTATTTCATACATCTGTGAAATATTTTTAGTTCATATATATGCTATTTAAGTTTTTTAAGTTCTTATTGTGGTGTCATTTGTCTTGTTTCTTAATATTGTCAGAAGTTTGTAATTTTACAAGCTTTTTCAGATAGCCAAATTTCACTGTGAAATCTCATTTTCTAAATCATTGTTTCTTCTAATTTCATTCTTGCTTTCTCTTTTTCCTTGTTGTTTTTATACTAACTTCTTAGGATGGATATAGATTTCATTACTTTTCAGCTTTTATTTTCTAACTCAAGCATTTATTTATTTATTTATTTATTTGAGTGATTTTTTGAGGGGAGGGTACTGGGAATTGAAGTTGGGACCTTGTACTTGCCAGGCAGGCGCTTATGCTGCTGAGCAGCCCCTAATTTAAGCATTTAAAGCTGTACATTTTTCTCTAGGTTTTCTTTAGTTTCGTAATGCAAGTTTTGATATGTAATATTATGGTTGTTATTGGATCTGAATTTTTTTGATGCCCCTTATGATTTTTTCCTCTGATCCTTAAGTAATATAGAAGGATATTTCTTAATTTAAAAGTGTGTGGGAGCCAGGCAGGGTGGCACATGAGTGTAATCCCAGCAGGAGGACTGCCGCAAGTTGGAGACCAGCCTCAACTACACAGTGAGTTGAAGGCCAGCCTGAACTACATAGTGGGACTCTGTTTCAAAAAAACAAAAAACAGAAAACAAAATCAAACAAACAAACAAACAAACAAAAAAGCATATGGAAATTTATTTGGGGCTGCAAATTTACTATGGTAAGAGAAGTTGATCTGTGGAATAATTTTTTTTGAATTTGTTGAAACTGCTTTATAGGTTTAGCATTTGATAAAAACGTTCCATGAATGGTTGCAGAGAAAGTAAATTTGAAGCAAGCATGGTGGTGCACTCCTGTAATCCCAGCACTCGGGAGGCTGAGGCAGGAGGATCATTGTGAGTTCGAGACCAGCCTGGGCTACAAAGTGAGCTCAAGACCAGCCTGAATGGCATATTGAGACCCTGACTCAAAAAGACAAGGTCCAGGGATTTAGCTCAGTGGCGTAAGCACCTGTCAGTGTGAGGTCCTGTGTTCGATCCCTGGTACCAAAAAAAAAAAAAAAAAAGAAAGTAAATTTGAAACCACTAAGTACAATGTTTCATATATGCCTATTTGTTTTCATTGATTTATTTAAATCTTTATAAAACTATCAATATATGTGTTTCATTAGTTAGTTTCTTAGAAAATGTGTTGAACTCTTTACAAAATTTTGAAATTTTATTTTATTTTTGCTTTTTAAGATAGCTTGCTATGTAGTTCAGGCTGACCTTGACTCATTATGTAGTACAGGCTGGTTTCAAATTTGCAGCAACCCTCCTGCCTCAGCCTCCCAAGTGTTGGGATTACAGGTATGTGCCACTGTGACTGGCTGAAATCTCTTAGTATGGTGGAGAATTTGTCAGGTTCTATGTGTGGTTCTGTCATTTTCGCTTTATTTTGGAAACATAATTTGGCGTAATTACACACATGATTGTGGAATTAATATTTTCCAAATAAATTGAATTTTTAACTGTTATATAATTATGGCCTTTGTGTCAAATATTTATTTGTTTTAAATGTATTTGCTAATTGAATTCTTTCTTTCTTTCTTTCTTTCTTTCTTTCTTTCTTTCTTTCTATCTTTCTTTTCTTTCTTTTCTTTCTTTCTCCTTTCAGGGCCTCATTCTGATCTATATCCCCAGCCCTTTTTATTTTATTTTTTTTTACTTTGAGATTCACCTTGAACTTGCAGCCCTCTTGCTCCAGCCTCCTGAGTAGCTTGGCTACCAGATTTCTTTTATTTCACAGAGACTGAATTTCCCTAATCTGAAAACCTGAAATCGGAAATGCTCCAAAATTTGAAAATTTCTGAGTTTCAGAGTGTTTGATATTTTGAGTGTTGCACTAAAAGGTTTCAAAGTTTAAAGCATTTTTAAATTCCAGATTTTTGGAATAGGGATGTTCAAATGATAAAAATGTATGAAATGTTTCCAAATTAAAAAAAAATATGAACTTTAAAACACTTCTTGTCCCAAGAATTTCAGATAAGAGACATTAACCTGAGTTTGCCCATGTATTCTCTTTTATATTTTTACTTTTAGCACCCTCAGTCTCCCTATATTTTAAGCTTAAACATGTCTCACAAACAGAATAAAGCAGAATTTTAAAAAGGCCAAACCCTACTTTATTACTTTGTCTATTAACTAAAGCAGATAGTCTTATTGTGATTGTAGACATATTTACTGCTTTTTTAATGTTTTTAAAGTTTTTTTTTTGTTTTTGAGACAGGATCTCACAATGTAGCCAAGGCTGTCCTTGAACTTGTGACAATCCTCCTGTCTCAGCCTCTTGAGTACTGGGATTACAGGCATGTACCATCCTGCTTATTCTCATTCTTGAAAAATACAATTTTTGTTTTGTGTAGATTTCTAACTTAATTATTGTTTTAATAATTATTTTTTTCTTAGCATATTTCATTCAATCTCCCCTAGTCTGTTATTGTTGAAGTCAGCTATCTGGCTGCATCTAAGGTAATCTTTTTTTCTTTACTTAAAAGTTAATGATTATTTTTTTCTTAGCATATTTCATACAATCTCCTCTAGTCTGTTATTGTTGAGGTCAGCTGTCTGGCTGCATCTAAGATAATCTTTTTTTCTTTACTTAAAAATTAAGCTGGGCATTGTGGTGCATGCCTGTAATCCCAGCACTGGAGAGGCTGAGGCAGGAGGAATGTTGCAAGTTTGAGACCAGCCTGGGCTACAAAGTGAGCTCAAGTTCAGTCTGAACTGCACAGTGAGACCCTGTCTCAAAAAGACAAAAATTTTAAAAAGTGTATTAGTACATGTTTGCAGCACATAATGGTTACATTCATTGCGGGAAGTTAGCACATGTGCATAGTGCATTTTATTTCCTTTTACTTTCCTTCACCTCCCCTCCCTTTCTTCCCAGACTGTTTTTTTCCCCCAGACTGTTTTTTAACATCTTTGTGTCTTCATTTCTGCAGTTTCACTATGATGTACCTAGGTGTGGATTTCTTTTCAGTTTTTCTATTTGAGGTTTGCAGGATACTTAAATGTATAGGTTGTTGTCTTTTATTAGTGGTAGAAAATTTTTAGTCATTATCATTTCAAATATTGCTTTTACCTCTCTTTTGCCTTTTCTTTCTTCTTTCCCATCATCTGTTTGCACAAATGTTAGACAGTCTTACTCTCATAGCACAATCTCTTAACTCCCTTTGTAGCCTGTGTTTCCCAGCCTTACTCACAGCACAGGGTGACTGTGCGCATGGTCATTCCCAGGCCAAAGCTGTGAAGAACGAGATGCGGCCTTTTGGTGCACTCTCTTTTTATGCAGCTGAAGACGGACAGTTAGGACAATGATCCAGCTGGGTTTGGTGCTCAGGGGCTGCGTAGTTTGTGTGGAACAGCTGCAGGCCCTGAATCATCGCAGGCAAAATCTTTGATTTTTTTTTTTTCAAGCCATTTGACTACCTTAATTAATCCATCTACTAATAAAAGGTTAAAAAAGTACAACTTTGGGGCTGGGGATCTAGCTCAGCGGTCTAAGCGCCTGCCCGGCAAGTGCAAGGTTGTGAGTTCAATCCCCGGTGCTGCAAAAAAACAACTTATGTCTTAAAAATAGATTTATTGATATATAAATAACATAATTCACCCATTTAAAGCATACAATTTAATGTTTTTCATATATTGCGCTATTAATTTTTAGAAATTAAGGTAAGAGATATAAAATATGAAAAATTCATGTAAGCCATTCTAAGTGTTAGTTTAGTGGCATTACTTACATTTGTAATATTGGGTGACTGTTATCATATCTATATTCAAAATGGTTTCCCAAACGGAAACACTGAGACCACTAAACAATGACTCCCCTGTCCCCTCCCAGCCCCCGTTAGCTACTACCCTACTTTCTGTTGCTATAGATCTGCCTATTTTAGCTTTTTTGAGTGAGTGGAATTATGCAATAGTTCTGTTTTTCTTTTTTCTTTTTTAAATCTAGCTTATTTCATTTAGCAGAAGGTTTTCATTCATGTTGTAGCATGTATCTGAAATTCTTTCCTTATTATGGCTGGATAACATTATTATTATTATGTATATACACACATGAACATACCACAGTTTGTTTAACCATTCATCTGTTGATGGACATTTAAAGTATTTCTACTTTTGACTTTTGTGAATAATGCTGCAGGGAACAACAACATACAAATACGTTTGACTTGCTGCTTTCAATTCCTTCAGTTCTACAACTAGGACTGGAATTCCTGGGTCGTGTGATAATTCTGTGTTCAGTTTTTTGAAGGGAAATGTTTGCCAACCATTACCATTGCAGCTGTACTATTTTACATTTTTACAGCTACATGTGAGGGTCTCGATTTCTACTGTATCTGCTACCACTTGTTATTTTCGGTTTTTAGAAATTTCACATTCTAACAGGTGTGAAGTGTTATCTTATAGTTTTATTTATTTATTTATTTATTTAAGTTTTATTTATTTTTTTTAATTGGTACTGGGAATCGAACTCAGGACCTTGCACTTGCCAGGCAAGTGCTTATGCCATTGAGTTGTATCCCCGGCCCCGAACTCATGGTTTTAATTGCATTTTCCTAATGACTACTAATGTTGAGCGTCTTTCCCTAAGATTCTTGACCATTTGGATACCAACTTTGAAGAATGTCTGTTCAATCCCCTTCCCATTTTTTAACTTGGGGTGTTTGTCTTTTTTGTTCGTTTTTGTGGTGTTGGGGATTGAGCCCAGGGCCTTGCACATTCTAGGCAAGGGCTCTACCGTTGAGCTGTGTCTCCAGCCATCCCTGACTCCTTTGTGTTTTTTGTGTCTTCAACTCACAGTCCTGTCCCAGTCTCCTGAGTGCTGGCACAGTCAGCACACACTACCACACCCATCTTTTTCCTGTTATGTCACAGAACTTCTTTGTGTATCTGGATATTAGGCTGTTATCAGGGATGTGATTTTCAAATATTTTCTTCCATTCTTTTGTTTTTTTCCTTTCCTGTTAATGTCCTTTCATACACCAATTTTTAAAATTTTGATGAAGTCTAATTTCTCTATATTTTTACTGTTTATTTTCTTTGTTCCTTTAATGTTCATCTTTGATAACTTTTTGCTAGTCGTCTAGTATACTAATTTTATTGTTTTATATCTTATCAGCTATTGAATTTGTCAGTCAAGGGTTCAAAGTAAATTTCTGCTATTTTTAGTTTATAGGATTAAATATGTTCAAAATCCTTTTTTTTTGTCTTTTTGAGACAGAGTCTTGCTATGCAGCTCAGGCTGGCCTTTGGTTCACTTTGTAGCCCAGGCTGGTCTTGAACTTGCAACAATCCTCCTGCCTCAGCCTCCTGAGTGCTGGGATTACAGGAGTGTGCCACTACGCCTGGCTTTTTTTTTTTTTTTTTTGAGACAGAGTCTTGCTGTGCAGTTCAGGTTGGCCTTGAACTCACAGTGATCCTCTTGCCTCAGCCTCCTAAGTACTAGAATTATAAGCATGTACCACCATGCCAGGCTCAAAATCTTTTTTAATATTCTGTACCTTACAACTTAGGTTCCTGTTTGTGCTACCTTTTGTTTCTGCTAGTTGTTTCTTAGGTGTAACATTCCTGTGTGCTTATAAATTTTGATCCTTGAGTTTTGTAGTTTTCTTGGGCCAGCTTGTGGTTACAAAAACTGTGGTCATATTTTTTATCGTTATCAGGCTATAATTTTCTCTTACTCTGCTCACTGCCAAGTTTAGAGACTGTTAAGGATGCACTTTCTTGTGGAGGGGGTGGTAGAAGTGGACAGTTTATTTCAGTTCCTTCTTTCAACAAGAGTGTGCTATTGGGCCCTGGTTTTATGAGGGCTCCACTGTAGGACAGTCCAACTTGGGTGGTCCCTGAGTTTTATCTTCTGTCTCCAGAAAACGAAAGTCTGTGCTCAGGTTCACGGGGCCAGAAGACACTCTGAGCGCAAAGATGACACACTGCTGTTCCTTCTCCATGTGCCTTGCACTTCTGCTCTCCTATGGGTGCATCCAGGGTGTTTTTATATTTTATTTGGCATTTTTTAGAATTATCATGGAGAGTTGCTCCTGAAACTTAGCCTGCTATGTTGCCAAAAACTCAACTTACTTAGAAAAAAGATTTTATCTTATTTTTTGGACCCCAAGAAAGCCCTACTCTGAATAAAGATTTAGGTCCCCATCACAGCTGTGCAGAGGGAGGCGGAGTTTCCATACTCAGCGGCTCTCTTCATACCTTGAATTTGGTGTTGTCACTGGTGAGGGAGGAAAAGCAAAAGCCACCCAGGAAGAAATGATGAGTTAAGTCCCTGGGCTTTAAAAGGAAATCACAGAGAAAAAGGAGACTACATTAACCCTTCATGTAATAAATATTAAATCATTATGCTTGCGCTTCACTTGTGTTATATCATTGTAATACTGTAGTCATAATTATAGATTATTTTTGCAAATCATACAATAGCTAACATTAATGCAAGTAATTTATTTTTAATCAGATTTTATTGGTACATTTTAGATATGCATATTGATCATATTCACCATAGAATTTGTACCTGCACATGACGTAACTTGTTTTTTTTTCCCAGTCCCTTCCCTTCCCTTCAACTCTTCCTCCCCTCCCCATTTATGAAAGCTTTGTTTCCATGTTTTCCTTTTCTCATTTTTTTCACTTTTCTCTTTTTTTCCTTAATGTGAGTAATTTAGATGCATTTTTTTCAGTTAGCACTAATTTATAGGTGAAGATACAAAGGTTTAGAGAGTTGCTTATCACTCAGTCTCTGACCAAATATCCAGAGAGTGCTTTCAGATTTAGGATAAGATAGGGACATTTGATGCTCTATTTAAAATCATGCTTACTTTGCCTCCTCATATCCTCAGTAAGGCAGTTCTAACCTCTTTGCAGCTGTCACTCATTTAGTCCTAACATCAACCCTATAATAGGACCCTGTAGATCCTATTATTATCATCCTCAGCATGATCCCCATTCTAGAAATGAGAAAACTGCAGTTAAAGGAGTTTAAGTAACTTGCCCGAAATTGCACAACAGGTCAGAGGCTGGCAGTGTACCTGGGCGATCTATTTTGCTGTCTTGTGTTTTCAGCTGCCAGGCCACACCGCCTCTCAGAATGTGAGTCCGGTCTCTGAGAATGGGAACACAGGAGAGTCTGCTTTGGGACAGAGTCAAGACATCTTCCTAATGAGTAGCTAGGATATAGTGGACCAGAATCAGGGAGCAGCCAAGCAAGGGAAGGGATGAAGAAAGGGTAGGTATGCTTCAGAACTCTTGATCTCAGAATGAATCATGGAATGGAGAAGATATCTGCCATGGCCAAATTTGATAACCAGGTTGAAAACTGGTGAGTGTGTGTGTGTGTGCGTGTGTGCACAACTGAATAGGAGTGAAGAGATCGATTGTGGAAGACACCTCTCACTGGGTCTCCAAAAGACCCACAATCAATTTTTTCTTGTGCCTGGGTTTAGCCAGCTGAAACCTAGCATTGAGAAGAAGTTGTGGAACTCTTGTGTTCATTACTAATTTTACAAGTGCTTTCCTAAGCCATTTTCTCATTGCTCATTTGCAAACCGTGTGTGGCACCATTAGATATGAGTGAGTCTGTGGTTTAAGTATTCATTTACTTTGTGAGCGTGAACTAATGGGAATGTTAGGAAATCCTACTTGTAAATTATTTTGGTGAATTTTTTTATCAAATAAAAAATGTAATTGACTTGCTATTATTTTCTCTCAAACTAACTTCAATGAATATAAACATTATATGCCATAAACACGAGCGAAGATTAACAATATCAATTAGAATGAAAATGGGGAAAGGGGAATTAGAGGAGGAGGGAAGAATGAGGAAGGGGATTAAAAAAAGAAACAAGTTGTGTTATGTAGAAGTACCCACTCCTCAACGTGATTGTAATGTGCATGTACTGCAAATACATACTACTAATAAAAAAAAAAACCAAGCCAAAACTTAAAAACTGAAGAGACATTCTCTACTAGAAATTAATATTTGTTTAATATGTGTGAACACATTTAATAGGACAGCATAGAACAGCACCTACAGAAGAATACCTACAAAGGATGGAGGAACCTCTAAAAATGCAAAAGAAAGGATGAGCCAGTACTTATCCTTTGACCAGCAATGGCCCAGTACTAGAGGTCTGGTTACTGTGGGGAACAAATTACCTATAAAAATCAGACCCTAAAATTCTGTAGAACACAAGTCACACCACCATCACAACTTTGGAGCCTTTAAATGGGTTGTAAAATCAACCTTTGTCAACATGAGGCAGATGTCAGGCAATGTCCTTATCCCACCACACATACCCTGTGAGAGGGGGATGGTCCCTGAGCACGTCTGAATCCCGGAGGCACCTGACTTCAGGCAGCACCTGGATACTACCTCATGTTGAGGAGGCTTGAAGGAGGGGTTATCTGATAACTGAGAGTCAGAACACTAAATAATGGTTTTGATTTTTATGTTGGTAAGATAAATGGACAGTTTCCACTACCAATTTATTTAATAATTTTAATCTTTGGCACATACAGAGCCAGTTTTTCAAGCACCATTTATTAAAGAGGCTTTCTTTCAGTGGATGTGTTTGGCACCTTTGTCAAAGATAAGGTGACTGAGTATGTCTGGAATTGTTTCTGCATCTTCTAATTTGTTCCATTGATCTTTGGATCTTTTTTATTTATTTATTTATTTTTTTGCTAGTACCATGGTGTTTTTTTTTTTTTTTTTTTGCGGCACCGGGGATTGAACTCACGACCTTGCGCTTGCCGGACAGACACTTAGGCCGCTGAGCTAGATCCCCAGCCCATGCTGTTTTTGTCACAGTAGTTTCATAGTATAATTTCAAGTCAGGGATCATGATACCCTCTGTCTTGCCTTTGTTCCCAGAATTGCCTTTGTTCCTCTAGGTCTTTTCAGATTCCAAATGAATTTTAGGATTGTTTCCTCTAATTCTGTGAGATAAGCTGTTGGAATTTCGATTGGAATTACATTAAATCTGTGTGACAGTTTTGAAAGTACAGCCATGTGCTTTTAGTAAACATTTTCTTTATCAGTAACCTTGATTTGTGAAAGGAACACTTTAAAAAGCATGAAATGCTATTTTATGTTTATGCATATAAATAAATGAGTTTCAGAGAGAGCAAAGTGATTATTTTAAAACAGAACTGTAGTGTGCATTTACATATGAGTGTGTACAAAAACAGTTTGTGTCTTCCCTACTCTAACTATATGCAAAAATGCTGGCTGTGATGAGCTTGTCTACTGTATTTTGTCTTAGGTGGATTTAGGCTGCAGCTACTAGCACAGCATTATAAAAGTCAAATATATTTGTGATGTCTTATAATTAGTTGGATAAGTTTGTCAGCAACTAGGAATTTTAGACAGGTTAAGCCAACAATTTGGTCTTAAATATATAGCGACTGAAATGCTTCAGAGTCCGTATCTGTTAGGTACATAAACACAATGCCTCAGGCCCATAATACTTCTTGGGGCCCATAAAATTATTTGAATTTCATTTAAAATCAGGAAAATGAACTTTAAGGTCAAAGACCATTTATCAATACATGACATTAATACATTCATCTTTATAACCAATACAGTTGCAAACTACATTATTTATTTTTATAGGGGACAGGCCCACAAAGGAAAATCATAATACAGTCCTTGATGCTTTCAGGAGGTTTTAGACTTCTTTGAGCAGGTCAGGTGTGTCAGTGTTGTGTAAACCAGTTGCTCCCTTTGCTGAGATGTGTGAGGAAATGGAGATCCTTGGTGTGGTCACAGCCCCATTCACTGAGTGGGTCTTCCTGTTTTTATTCTTGGCCCCAGTGAACAGGTAAGGGATAAAGTCAAACATGAAAACAAAGCAATAAAAACAGGTATTTATAGCAAGCCTCAGAATCTCCTAGTGTAAGACTAGAATCTTCAGAGCCGAGAGTTCCCTCTCACCCATACTTACGTAAATTTAATACAGAAAGTCCTTCATGAATATTAATGAATTTGTAAAAGAAGGTTTGGGGAAAATTCAACAATAGCCAACTGAATAAAAAGAAAAAATATGAACTGCTTAAACAAAGGAAGAGTAGAGTAGAGCTGACTTTCTAAGATACAGAAAAGCAGATCTTGTGAGAAGGCCACTGTGGCATCAATGTCCCGGTATAGGGAGTTCCAGTTGAAGCAGGGCAGTTGGTCAGTAAGTGGGTTCGCCTGAGCCGTGCCTCTTAAGCCAGTTACAGTAAAAGGCAGCAAGAAGTGAGGCCCAGCCCTGTCATCCTGAGCCGGACCGCTGCTGCTCTCACGAGGCTGCGTTCATCTTAAAGGCAGCCTTATGAGGAGGGGAGAATACATTGGCTGGGAGAGGAAAGATAGAAGTGTGTCTCCCAACACTGGGTTTGCAAAGTCTAGTTTTCGGTTTGAATTCATCATTTTTGTTTAATAATAATCCATCTGAGTCACAACTAACACAGCAGGAGCCCTTGCTCTGTGCCAACCCTGGGCTGAACACCTGCACTGTTGACTGGTTGACCACTGAGTCCTCACAGCAACCCCCAGGCTAGGTAGGGACTCTCATCTACCCCGTTGAAGGACTGGAGTTTAGGGAGGCTGAGTGCTCCTAGCTGGCTAGGGACAGACCTGGGGTTTGTACCCAGGCTCGGCAGCACTGGAGCCTGCACTTCTTATCCTCTGCCGTTACTCAGAGCGGTGATGGGAAACCCTTCAGCTCTTCCAGTGATAACAAACCGTGCCCTGCCCTGCGGCACACGAGTCATTGGTTCACCACCACTGACCCTGAGGAACCCACCTATGACAGGAAATGGAATCGAAACACAAGGTTAGGGAGTATTATGAGTTGAGTCCTGCCCTCCCCCACTGATATGCCAAGTTCTAACCCCAAGTGCCTCAGACGGTGACCTTAGTTGAAGGTAGGGTCTTTATAGACTTAAATGAGATAAAATGAAATCATTAGGGTGGACTCTAATACAAGATGACTGATGTCCACAACAAAGGAAATTTGGACAGAGACACATGCCCAGGGAGAATGTCTTGTGGACCTGAAGACAGCCATTTTAAGCCTACGAGTGGTCTGGACAGATTCTTCCTTCAGAGAACTCAGAAGAAATGTAACATGCCGCACCTTGATTTTAGGCTTCCAGAACCGCAAAGCCATCCGTTTCTATTGCTCAGTGCCTCCGCCGTGGGACGTTGTTATGGCAGCCACTTAAGTCAGCTCTCTGGCTGCGATGTGTCCTGTGTGAAGTGGTCCTGTGACTACATAGGTTCTCTCAGGACTGTGCGGTAGGGCCTGAACGCACTCTATCCTCCTTGTAGAGAATGATTCCACGTAGGAAATGTCCATAATATGTCTAACAATGCTGGTTCAGGTCACATCAGATGCAGAATTATTTTGGCACAAATAATTTGGTGGAAAATTTGGTAAAATAACATAAAAGTATTTTTCAGCTATTCATGGTGGTGCATGCCTGTAATCCCAGCACTTGTGA
>RJWT010025313.1:0-16187 GCA_004365215.1 Cuniculus paca | reverse complement strand
AAAGCTATTTATTGCAAGCCAAAAGGTTTTTAGTTTAGTGCAGATGCAACTTACACTTACAGAGAGGAAATGATAACAATAAAATAATTCAATTAAAAACGAGAAATAGAAATAAATAAACATTTTTCAAAACAACACATGCAAATAGCCAAATGGTATACAAAAAAAATGTTTAACTCTACTTATCAACAGGGAAATTCAAGTGAAAAATACAATTTTTTTTTCTTTCTCTCTCTTTTATCACTCTTTTTCTTTTCCCTTCTAATAGAAGTATACAATGGAAACAAACCTTTGTAAATGAGGAGAGGAAGAAGGATTGAAGGGAAGGGAGGGGATTGGAAAAAAAAAAAAGGAACCAGGATAGATCATGTGTGGGTACAAATTCCCTATGATGTATGTAGTCATTATGTGTATCTAAACTGGATGAATGAACTTAATAAAAAATACAATGAGATATTGTTATGGTTTAAACAGTATGTCAATTTGAGAAGTCTAGAAGCTTAACTAAGTAACTCAGCAGCTCTATGTCCTGAGATGTAGAGAACAAGCAGTTACCATTGTAGGATAGTGTTCACTGTGTCAATTTGAGAAGGTCAGAAGTTTAAATGATCAGCAGGGGGCTAGGATCCCTAGTTTTTAACATCCTCAGCCTGTGCAAGAGGGAGGGCAGGCAGATGGTGTGAGTGCTACACCCACCCTTGAGAGGAGGGGCCTTTGTATAATATAAGGGAGGAGAAGAGGCTTGTTTTTCCCATTTTGCTCTTGCTGCTGTCTTGAAGTGTTGTCCCAGTGCCATGCCACCCTGCCTTGGAGCCAGCTGATTATGGACTAAAATCTCCTGAAACTGTAAGCTAAGTAAACCTTTACTTGCTTCACTTTGGGTGTCAGGTGTTTTGTCACAGCAATGAGAGAAAAGTAACCAAGACAGAGATCACCTCACCCCAGTTAGAAAGGCCATTATCAAAAATGCTGAAGATAACCTGTGCAGGTGAGAATGTGAAAAGGAAACTCTTACACAATGTCAATGGGAATATAAATTGGTACAGTCACTGGGGAAATTTTTGTTCGGGTACATAAAAATTAAAAATAAAACTACCATAGGACCCAGAAATCCCCTTATGTTTTGAATGAAAATGAAATTAATATCACAAAGAAACATTTACACTTTCACGTTTGTAGCACTGTTCACAAAAGCGAAGAAATGGAAAAAACCAATGTCTGTCAACTGATGAATGAATAAAGAAAATTCTATTTAATGGTGTTTAAGAAGAATGAAAATCCTGTCATTTGAAGCAGTGTGGATGGAACTGGAGATCATTATGTAAAGCAAAATAAGCCAGGCAAAGGAAGAAAATGCTGCATGTGCTCTCTCCTAGGATGAATTTTTTTCAAAATTGATTTTATAGATTTTTGGGAGTAGAATCCTGAGGCTGAGGCGAGTGGGAGAGGGCACATTGAAGATACAGTGATGAACAGGTACTGAGTTGTAGTTAGAAGAAAGATGTTTTGGTGTGCAAATACACACTAGGGTGATTATAACAGTAATACTATCCACAGTTCAGAAAGTATTTTGAGGGTTTTCAATGTAAAGAAATGAATATATGAGGAGATAAATATATTTAACTGGATATAAACATTACATGATATATACACGTACCAAAACGACACATAGTCCTCCATTAATATATATAATTTCTATGGTTATGTATCAGTTAAAAAGAAATTTTTAAAAAGAAATATGTGTGAAGATTTCACTGCCCCATGTCATACTTCTAAAACCACTATTTTCTTCTACCACTTTGACACCTGCCCTTTTCCCTGTTTCCTAAATCACTCTGTTATGACTAGTTTTCCTTTCTTTGCTTGCTTCCTTATTTCTTATGTCCTCATTTCTCCATTTAACTAGTGCTTGACTTTGATAGCAATAAAAGGTTAGAAGTATAAAATTACAAATTAAAAGACTTAGAAATGATCAAGGCATAGGAAAAAGGGCAATATGTTCTTGCCTCCACATATGTGACCTTGCATTTGTGGGTTTCTTCTCTTTTAAAAAGCCCTGTAACATACTTCATTACATTAAACTTCCAGGATGCTCTAAAAACCTATATCTCACTAAAAGCATCATTTTACTTGTGCTTTGCATTTTCTTTCAATAGTTTTATTATTTTTTTCTTACATATGCAAATTTATCACGGTAGAGTAAATGGTATGAGATTTTAGCATTATATCAATAAATGAGTAATTTACAAGGAATATAAGCATATTATTGTCTTCTACATTTTATTCCTGAAGCATGTGATCCTGAGCTGGGCATTTAGCAGGTAAATATTTATGGCAACTTTCAACAAAGCATTAAATCAGGAATATTTCCCTAGACTAATACAAGTTACGAGACGACATGAACCAAATCCTCCATTAAGTGCTTCTATGAGAAAGGTTTTGAGGGAGTTCCAGGAGCTTTTAATAAGCCTCCATTGTATCCATAAGAAACTTATACGTATTTTATAATTTCAGCATCTAAGAACCTAGAAATATTTGAATTTGCTCCTTAAAATCATCGAAAGGTTTTGACTACTTGTGTTAGCCATTTTTCCTGACTATCCCCCAGGTTCATCAAACATTATTTTATTTTATGAAATTATTCGAGTACACGTATAATAATCCAGGATACCTTGAGATGTTTCCTCTGTATAAAATGCTGAAAAATGTCTCTGTATAGAGCCATATAGAGTACATACATCAAAGGACAGTATTCAGATATTCATCTATGTACACAAGTACTTATTTCAATTTATTTAAACCCAGAATTATGTCACTTTATTGAAATGAGTTGTTCTCTGTTTGTTCCTCTAAGTGCCTTGAAGTTTATTAGAAGTGTTATTAGAAGAGTTTCTGGGACAAACATCCAAACATTTTTACACAAGCTTATTGGACTTAACTGAAGGATTGGTAGAAATACAAACAGCAAAGCAGGATGAGATGGTGCTGAGGGTAAGAGCAGGGAACAAATGATGAGTGGTTTGGATTGGAAAATGATAATTATAATAGTTTCATGGACCGTCCTCCTAGAAGGATTTACTAGGCAGTAGGTGATATTAGACTAGTGTTTAAAATAAAGCTATATTATCATGAGTCAGTCATGTGAGAGTAGTGGATAAACTTTCCAGTGGCACAATTCATAATGACCAAATCTTGGAAATTACCTATGTCCACAAACAGTGAATGGATGAAAAAAATGTGTTATTTCTACACAATGGAGTGGTAGTCTATTATAAGATTAAATTTGAGTGATTTATAGGAAGATGGATGTGCCTTGTGACCACAGTGTTATGTGAAATAAATCCAACACTCAAGTTTAAATATCACATGGCTTCTCTTATCTGAGAAAACCAAAGCATAAATAAAGAGCAAAATAAAAGATGGACAATATGAACCAGGGAGATAGATCTTTTACAAATGGGAAGGGGACCAAGAGCTGGAATCAGAGGAGAAGAGGGATGAAAAAAAAAATTAAGATGTGTTATATAAATGTACCAATCCTCCAAGAGAAATGTAATCATTGGGACTACAAACATGTGCTAATAAAAATAAAAATAAAAACACTCAGGAGAGGGACAGGATGTAGACTAGTTACCTCATTAAAGAGCTTGCAAAAAAAAAAAAAAAACTACAAGCCTGGTGACATAAACAGTTTCTAGAGTCTACATTCACTGCAAGTGTAGATTCTGAAAGTAAAAAGGATTTCTCCAGAGAAGTGCAGCATTTGAACTGCTTTTCTTGTGAAAGAAAGAATTAATTATGTCTGTAATAAATGTAAACTAATTTCTTGGTTCAAAGCATAGGTGAATGCACTACAGTAACCCAGAAAAAAAAATACTATGATGAAGTAGAGGTACATTGAGCTCACTATCAAGAAGCTGACCAGGGTAATTTTGTGGCATGTTTTCAGAAATACATTTGACAAGCTTTCCCATGAGTACTTGAGAAAAAAAGAGAAATAGGGATGATAATATCACAACTACTTGGAATCTGAGTAGAATGACTGCACTGACAAAGTGATAATGTCAAAGTGGAGAATAGACATGGATTGCCTGCCTCAGGTTTCTATTCTAAACCAGCCCATTTAATAATTTCTACCTGAAAAGGGTCACTTAAAGGCACCTTACCCATTTGTGACACAACAGTAGCCATCACATAAAAGATAACAAAGTTCAAGCAAAATTTTAAAATTGTAGTATCTAAAATGGAAAAGTTACATTAAAAAGAGATTGAGGCCTTACTTCCTTTTCTTATCAATTGCAATCATTTATTTTGCCATTCAGTGTATAAACAGCCCTGTATTTTTGTTTGTTTTACTTTAATGGAAAATTTTAGACCCATATAAATTTAATTCAAGTGGTTTTACTAGTGTAGGGGGGAGCTGACATCCAAACCCTTTGCTATTGGGAAAATACACATCTTTCAAACCACTGTAGTACAGTTTTATGCCACCTGTGCTGAAATAATCCCTAATGAGCTCTATCTCACTTAGTCTTCACAACAACAACAGAAGCAAGTTTTATTATTAATTTCATGATATCAGCTAAGATAATAATAGTGTAGCAATTAGGAAATCTGCTTTGAGATATGTAGAAAATAAGTGGGGAGATACTCATTTGAATTTAGCTCTTTGTAATTCCAAAACACTATAAGACTGTGTCTGCCAAGTAGTAAAAAGTATGTGCTATGGAACCAGGACACGGTCAGCACTGTAACAGACTAATCATGGGACCTTGGGAAAGTTATTTACCAAACTGACTAGATAAGTGCCTACCTCCTTATGTAACTGTTATAGTTTGTGTCTAGGTGCCCCCCCACCCAAGCCTCATGCAGTTATGGAGGCCGCTGAATCTATCATTTGTGATTGGTTCATTGCCTAGTGCTGGGTTTAGCGCTGGGATTATTGGTGTGAGTGCTGCACCTGTCCAGGAGTGGAGCCTGCATACTATATAAGGGAGGGAAGAAGGTGTGTTCTCTCTCTCTCTCTTTTGCCTCTCTTTTGTGTGGTTTGCTCTTGGTGCTTGCAGCCACCATGAACAGCTGCTCCCTCAGCCATGCCACCCTGCCTTGGAACCAGCTGAGTATGGACTGAAACCTCCAAACTGTAAGAAATAAACCTTCCCTTCCCTAATTTTGGGTGTGGGGTATTTTGTTTCAGCAAAGAGAGAGAAGTAACTAAGACAGTAATCACCTAACTTGGTTCCTGCTTTTCTCTAAACTGTAGCATCTGATAATGCCTAACTCATTTAGCTTTTAAATTACTGTCTACTGTGTATTAGTACCAGGTAAGGCAAAGGGGAGACAGTAGCAAACAAAACATAAATATTTTTTGGTTCCTGCCTTCATAGAGTTTACAGTCTATTGGAGAGTGAAAAGTAATCTATCCAGTACATGAACTAGGAAATACAATGGGAAAAACTAAAGCTAAGAAAATATGAGGGTACTAAGTTGTGCAAACATGATACCCTACTTTAAAATGATACCATTAGGTAACTACACTAAAAAGACATTTGAGCAAAGACCAGGAGGGTATGAGGAAGTGAGAGAAGCAGATATGGTAGTAGAGAAAAGTTAAGTAAAAGATGAAATATTTTAACTGCAGAGGTACTACCACTTTCAGTTGGATCTAACACCCTGGAAATCTAATGGAAGCAGCTGATCTGAAAGGGTATGGCACAGCCTCAGGCACTTATTATCCCCCTGGACCTGAACCTTTGCTCATAAGCCCTCTGATAACTAGACAGTTTGGGGGTGGGTGGGGAGGGAGTGGGTATTTAAAAGAAGCCAACACTTGCCCAGCAGCAACACCATTCATGAGGACAGAATACTAGGGGTATTCCTCCTTTTTTACCTGGACTGGAGCCTTAGATATAGGCTAATCTCAGGAAACTGTAGCTCACTGCATTTGCATGCTTTCAGTTGGGGTGGGAGCAGAAAATGAGTGGAGCTGTAGGAGCTAGAGAAAAGGCAGATAAAGAGTGAGCCTCCTTTACAGCTGACATATGTATGAATCTCAAAGAACTGAAAAGAAGAGACTAACATCTACTGATCCTTACACTATGTGAACAAATGGCTGCTTATATCAGTTTCTTTCAAGATAACTAACTTCTGGACTTCTTCTAGTTGATGAATGAAAAAGAAAACATTTTTAAGCATAAATATAATTAATTCAAGTAGGGGATAGGGGAAGGAAAGGAAATGTTAGGGTGGTCTGTTACCTCATTGACTTGGTAGCCAATCTAAGTAATAAATTGGACTATGAGGAGGAAAGGGCCAGAGCATTCATTCCTTAAAGCAAAGTGTTTTCATCCTACTTGGACTTGTGCCCCTGTAGGCTATGTAGGCTATCTTTTAGTCTCTAACCATGCATTTTGGAGAATATGAACATGTAGTTCCAAAAGCTCCTTATCTCTGCATATCTACCTGATACATACTTCTGGCCAATGTTCCCACATATCACCCTTTTTATTTTGTACACCCATTTGGGAGAAAGGGTGAAGAGGGGAGGGAGTTGGGAATGGTCATCATGGCTTCATCATGTAGTATCTGCTGAAATAGTACACAGAGGGCTCTTAGGACTACGAGAAAGAGGAAAAGAAGATTATTCCAATTGCTATAAGAATCTGAATTCAAAGATTGAGACCAAAAAACAGACTTGGAATTCAGCCAATAGGAAATATCATTGAGATGATCTAAAGTAATATTATGGACTTCCAGTTGAAGTTTATGTAACTGGACCTGTTGTCAGCATTGGGAATTGAAAATGGTTTGCTGAGATCACCATGAAAAGCACTATAGAACATACACTGGACTTCACCCCAGGATTTAGAATGAGTAAATGGAATTGGAGCAATGCACATGGAACAGTAACCAGCATCACAGTGAGCCTGCTATATATTCAAAGAACTTGTTGATGTTTGGTGAGTGATCTAACGGCTATCTCAAGGGTGTCATGTCTTTGTAAAGCTACCTTATCAATACAGGTTCAAGTTAAGAGCTCAGAAATAACATTTTGAAAATAGTCATTCATGGTTTGGGCAGTTTGGATGAAATGAATTAGGGCAATGGCCCACAAAGTACTCTTGTTTGAGATGTTCAGATGCTGAGGTAATCTATGCAAGAGCAGAGTTTCCCACCCAACTGCATGTAAGATTACTGGGGAGCTAGGCTTTAGCCCTTAGTTTAAAGCACTATGAGTAATACAGTAGTTAAGAAATATTATTGTTAGTATTGACAGATGGACTGACTCATATGAAATTTGCAGGCAAGGTAATGTCGAGAGCCTTGAATGATTGGTACTGAGAAGTGAATGAATTTTAAACAGTGAAAACAGCTTCCTCCTTAGGACCAAAATATATGGGTGGGAAATGTAGATCATGACATGATTAGAGATGTCATAGCAATTCATGTGAGCTTACCTATATGTTGATAACTACCAATTTCACAATAGAAGGAAAGAAAGGAATAGCTGAATGCCTTGAGACTTCTTTAAGGGAATATAAATAGGTGCTAGAAGATTTAAAAAAGGTTCAGCAAGCCTAGGATTTTATAAGGCAGGCTGCCAGTGTAACTAAAAGATAAACTATAATTCCAGATTTAATAAGACTGTAACACCATCAGGTTATAGTTCTCCCAGTTTTCTAGGATTTAGTTCCCCTCTACAACACAATTTTAATCTATTTAAGATGAGCAATGGAGAACTTGGTGGACCAACATGAAGTCCACCTTAAATCTCAGCTATCTTCCAATAGGTACCCATGGATGAGAACATATGGGAATATTGGATTTTTGGCAGTGCCTGCCAAACACAGAGGAACCTAGAACTCCAGGAGGATCGATAAAGACCTGATTTCAGGCTCCCTCAATGTAGTTGAATCAAATGAATATATGATTCATATATCATTAGCAACAAAAGGGTACACAATAAGAGATATTAATGATATTGGAGACCAAACAGAGTGGGAATTCTTCAGCCCAAAATTACCAATTATAGGTAGTAAATGCCAACCACTAGAATATTCAGAGTAGCTACACCCCCTACCATAATACCTTAAAGTACCAGAAAGGGGCAGCCAGGCTCCAGCAGCATAAAGAGTATCCTTGGAAGATAGGGGAGCCTCAGGGTCTCTCCAGGTGACTATATAAAAAACAGGAGGTGTAAGTATACATGCCCAATGTATTAATGCTGCTTACTTTTAGTATACAGTTAATCAGAAACAGAATTTTTAAAATCCTTTTACGTTTGCCATCTTAGAGCTATAGATGATTTGTGCTACCACTTCCACAAAGAGATTTTCTGAGGTGGAAGGGATTCTGGCTTTTTGTAGCATTTCTTCAGCCTGTGTGGTGAGCTGTTTAATCTCTCTCCTGAGATTGTGTTGTAAAGGGTGGTGGATTGATTCTCCTCCTCTTGTTGCCCATCCTGGAGGAGAAGAACCAACTCATGCAGGCCAGGATAAGGGATTGGTTTGTTTCTTACCTGGTAATAAAACATATGAACACACGCTCCCCCAAGTGAGAAATTCCATAGGACCCCGGTTTAGTGGGTAGATCAGATATATCCTTAGTGGGAATAAAATGTTTTTCCACTGTGAAGCTGTCTCAGTCACACTTTAAAGAAATTTAAAGACTGCTTTATATAATTATTCCTCTAGGTAAGCTCCCTGTATTATAATCTCCCTTTTTAAGGAATTTTTTAGAGTTAAATTTTAAATAGTAATTCTTTGGCCTAGAACGTGACTGGTAGATCAAGATTAAAGTGTGTGACTCCTTAACATTCTGAACTCACACAGGTTAAGTGGAATTTGCTGTGGCATGCAGTTCTAGAGCTACCAAATCCTGCATAGTAGGTATCAACAGAGAAACGAATATATTTAAGTGTCCCAAAAGATTCATACTGAGTCATATCTTTTTGCCAAATTTCAGTATCTTTTAGACCATAAGGATTGACTCTTGCCTGAATAGTATATTTTATCATTGTTTTAGAAATGTAATACTTGTAGAATGTTAACAGATAACAAGCATAAAGTTTCACATAGAAAATTTGAGATAAATGGCAATGTAACATTCTAACATAAAAATCCTGGTGACATTATTATATCTGAAACACATTTAAATCTCCATGTTAGTATAAAATAACATTTTAATCATTTACCTTTTTCTAATTATAAAATATTAGATGGCATAAGGAGGGAGACAACGTGGCTGAATAGAGGAGGAGCCTCATTCAGAGGTACTTAGAGAAAGTCAACTAAAAACACAGGTAATTGAAAGAAAGGGGGAGTACATACACCCTGAAACCACAATCAATCTGAAAAAAGAGACTCATAGATCAAACAAAACTACGAGAAGCTCTGGGGTAATAACCTCACCACACCCCAGTGCCAAAGGACTGGGAACTAAACCTAACAAATACCAACACCTCACTCTTAATTAATTGGGAAGGTGGGATCTTGGGACAGACACAAACCAAAAACCTCCTACACACAGAAGACATCCCTGAGGAAGAGACTTTTCCTAGTGAAGACTTGATACTAGTGTTAAAGCTACGTACTTCAAAAACTTAGAAGGTTCAGCACAGAAAACAAAATAAAAATTTGAAATGGAAAATGACAAAACAAAAGCAAATGCAACCTCAGATCTCCAGCCCACCCAGAACAAGTCAAAGAGACAAGATAGAGGAAAATGGGAGATAAACACCTAAAATTCTGAAATGATAGCACCCAAAGCAAAGAAACAAATCCATCAGGCTGTAGAAGCAATTAAATCAGAAATAATCTCTCAGACAAAAAAAAAGTCAACAATCATAAAGGAATTGCTCAGCAAATCTTGAGTACAGATAGATTAAAAAAATAGAGAACCACAGGAAAATGATGGAAACCATGAATGATCAACATAGGAAAGATGCATGAAATGAATTCAAACAGATATCCAAGAAATTAAAAATTCCATTTAAATCTCAAAAAACTGCTTGAACAAAACTGAAGATAGACTATCCAACCTTGAAGACAGGATTGTGCCTAGTGACCATGAAATATCTCTTAAAAATAACAAAGGAACAGGAAATAACAACTCAACAGCTTCAAGACAATGCCAAGAGAATTAATATAAGAATAATTGGTGTCTATGAGAAATCAGGAGCCAGCACAAATGTTATAAAAAGACTATTTGCAGAAGTAATAGCAGAAACTTTTGCAATCATGGGAAAACAATCTGACAAACAGATAAGTGAGGCATATAGAATTCCAATTAGCCATAACCAAAATAAAGCAATTCCTAGACATGATAATAAAGATCCCAGAAAATCAGCACAAAAATAGGACATTAAAAACTGTTAGAGAAAAGAAACAAATCACTTATAAAGGAAAGCCTATCTGAATCACAGCATACTTCTCAACACAAACCCTTGAGTCAAGACAAGCTTGGAGTGAAGTATTTGAAGTCCTGAAAGAAAACAACTTCCAACCAACATTGATGTACCCACCCTGCAAAACTATCTTTCAAAATTAATGGAGAAATAAGATAAACTCAAGACAAAGAACAATTCAAATTCATGACCAGTAAACCACCAATACAAAGGTTATTGAAAGATATTCTAGACAGACAAAAATGACCACAATTACAAGAACAACAGAAAAAGACCTAAAAGCAGTGCAAGCAATTAAACAGAAGGGAAAAGTAAGGAACCTATGCAGGAAGATAACATAATAAAGATAAGCCAGTATGTACCAGTTATAACCATCAATGTATATGGCCCCAATTCACCAAACAAAAGGAACAGACTGGCAGAATGGATCAAGAAACAAGATCCAACATTATGCTGTATACGAGAAACACATTTAACTCAAAAAGAAATTCATAGACTGAAATTCAAAGGATGAAAAACAATACTCCAACAGAAACCCAGAAAAAAGCAGGGGCAGCTATTCTGTTTGCAGACTGTGAATTTCAAACCAAGAATGATCAAAAGAGATAAAGAAGGTCATTACATACTTGTTAGGGGAAAACTTCAAGAGTAAGAGATAACAATCATAAATATGTATGTACCACATACAGGAGCACTCAACTATATAAGACAAATATTTATATACATAAAAAATCAAATAAGCAATAACATAATTGTAATGGGGAAACTTAGTATTCCACTGTCACAAACAGATAGATTAAGCAGACAAAAAATCAGCAAAGAAATATCAGAACTGAACCAAACCTGTGAACAAATGGACTTACTAGATGTTTACAGAGTATTCCACCCAACAACATCAGAATATACATTCTTCTCAGGTGCAAAGGGGTGCTCTCTAAAATAGACCCTTTACTATCCCATAGAATATGCTTAAGTGAATGTAAAGGAATTGAAAGTATCCTATGTGTATTATCTGACCATAGTGCCCTGAAATTGGAAATTAATGACACAAGAACCAGCAAAATTCCATAAATGCATTAAAATTAAATAAACTCCCTTCTGAACAACCAATGGGTCACAGATGAAATTAAAGAAAAAATTAAGCAATATCTACAATTAAACAAAAATACAGATACAAGATGCTGGAACCTTTGGGATGCAATGAAAGGAGACCTAAAAGGGAAATTTATAGTGGTGAATTCTCTCATCAGTAAAACAAAATGGACACAAATAAACCACCTAATGTTATACCTCAAACTTCTAGAAAAAGTAGAGAAAGTCAAGTTCAAAGCCCATACATGGAGGAAATTATAAAGATCAAGGCAGAAATTAATGAAGTTGAGACTAAAAAACAATATGAAGAATTAATGAAACAAGAAGTTTATTTTTTGAAAGAATAAATCAAATTTATAAACTGTTAGCCAAATGTACAAACAATAGAAAAGACTCAAATTCATGCCTTGAGGAGTGAAAAGAGCAAAATCACTATACTTCATGTCAAAATTTAGAAGGTCATCAAAACCTACTTTGAAAATCTTTACTCATAGCATTGAAGACAGAATAAAAGGAAAGAGTCCTAGATAGTTACGAATTACCGCAACTCAATCAAGAAGATATAAAAGTTCTAAGTAACCCAATATCCGTCAATAAAATTGAAAATGAAGTTAAGAACTTACCAAGAAACAAAAGCTCAGGTCCCAGTGGACTCATTGCTGAATCCTACAAGAAATTTAAAGAAGATTTAATGCCAATACTCTTCAAACTCTTTAATGAAATTGAAAGGGAAACAACACTCCTTAACTTATTCTTAAAGGAAAGTATTACCCTGATACCAAAACCAGAGGGAAACCCAAACAGAAGAGACCCACAGGCCAATCTCTCTAATAAAATACAGATGCAAAAATCCTCAATAAGATAATAATGAGCAGAATGCAACAAATTATCAAGAAGATTATACATCATGAACAAGTGAGATTAATTCCAGGAATGCAGAGGTGGTTCAAAATTCACAAATCAGTAAATGTAATGCACTGTATCAACACAGCAAAAGACAAAATCACATGATCATACAATAGATGCAGAAAAAGCTTTTGACAAAGTCCAAAACTCATCCATGATAAAAACCCTACAGAAAACAGATCATCTTTATAACAATCTGATAAAACCTATCTATGAAAAAACAACAGCCAGCATCATTCTAAATGGACAAAAATGAAAGCTTTCACTCTAAAATCAGGAACAAGATAAAGATATTCACTATCATCACTCCCATTCAGTATAGTTCTGGAAACATTAGCCAGAGCAATTAGACAAGAGAGAAAAATCGAAAGAATAAAGAGAAGAAAGGAGGAAGTTCAAGTATCATTATTCACAGATGACATAATACTCTACATAGAAAACCCCAAAAACTTGACCAAAAAACTCTTAGATTTAAAACCCAATTCAGTTTTGTAGCTGGATACAAAGTGAGCACACAAAAATCAATAGCATTCCTGTACACAAATAACAAACTCACTGAGACAGAAATTTGAGAAACCACACCGTTCACAATAGCATCCAAGAAATGAAATACTTAGGAATCCAGGCCAGCCTTGAATTCATGGTGATTTTTATGTGTCTCCTGAGAGCTGGGATTACAAGCAAGCACCACCATGCCCTGGTATATTGGTAAAGTTTTCTTAAATAGAAACTCTTCAGCTTCTGTCTCAGATCCTTCAACCTTCCATCCCAGGCTCATCGGCTTCCTGATGTGGACTTACACAGACACGGCAGCCAACTCCAAACCAGTCTCCAGTGTGCAGACAACCTCAGCACACTTCCTCATTCAACTCTGTAGCTGACCATTGTGAGCCAATCTTGTAATTTCTTATGCATTTATATATCTTGTGTTATATCTATTTCTCTAATAAAACACTGATACAGTCGTATTTCAATGTTTCAGTATTCATAATGACTTACAGTTTTTAAAAAAAGTTATTAGCTATTCTGTAAAAAAAATTATTAGAAACCTAAAATATAAATAAAAAAAATGAAAGATAATAGGAAGTTGGGAGTTGGAGGAGGGAGAGGAAGGAAGAGGGATGAAAAAGGAAATAAAGAGGTATTATGTGCATGCACCAACTTACCACAAAGAATGAGAACATTACATACTACAAATGTGCTAATAATGGGTCTGGGATGCAAGGCTGAAGGATCTGAGATGGAAGCTGCAGAGTCCGTGCTGGAAGCCAAGAGATGATGTCCGAGCAGAAAGTGAAGACTGAAGCCCCTCTGAAGAACAGAAAAAAGTCCATCCTTCCTCCCTGCCTCTTTATACTGTCCAGGGGGTGAGTTTCCCCAAGGGAGGCCCTGTACACATCAGAGTGTAAAACTGCTGAGCCAATTTAGTTAAGCTTATAAACTTCTCAAGTTGATACAATCAATTAACCATTCCAGCTACCTTACTTCTCATACCTTTGACCCATGTGTGATTTTAGCTGCATAGTTAAACACTTGTAAACTATATATTAGAATGTAAAGAAACATAAATCTACTGGAATTATCTATGGATGTCCTGAGGTAAATCTTTATATATTGTATGGAAACTGGTGGATAAACATACCACCCACCATGTACCTGCACAATGCTGGGAAGTCTTCTGAATATTTCAATTTTCAGTGGAATGCATGTGTATTGCTATAGCAATGATCTCAACAATATGCCTGTATATAAATTTTGTTCTTCTCATGTTTCCTGGCCCTAAACAAAGCCTCTTTTACCCAGTTTTTTTTAAAAGGTATTGCTTAAGGTTAAGACATAATATAATATGATTATGTTGAAATTGTGGTCTTAAGTCAAGGCCCATGGCTAGCAGTGGGGCAGTGAGAATAGTCTACTCCAGGTACAGGAATTTATGGGCTTTAGAGTCTGCAGAGAACATGAAAATAATAATAAAAACAAAAGTTTTGGAATAGTTTAATAACACTATGCACCAGCAATTACTTGTAATATCAGGGGTAAAATCCTCTTTCCTGACAGGGTAGGTTGATCAACCTCTTCTTTCTATGCTACTGGTTGGTGATGCTACTTTTCATCTCCAACCATGGAATAGGTCATGTTTGCAGTTTGAGCATTTAAATGCATGTAGGGCCAAGTTTCAATCCACAAAATGCGAGGAGTATGAATGAGTGACACTGAGCAATACGATTTCACTTTTAATGCCATATGTCTTAGAAGCTCTATGTGTAGTTCCAAACAGGTCAGTTTGGAGCAAGAGAGAGAGTGAGAAAGGTGTAAGGTCCTGGTTGCTTCTAAGGATCTAAATATTCCTTCATAGTTTTTAGATACTTCAGAATTCTTGTGGAAAATATGGTATAAGTCGATGCAATTATATCCAAGAATAAAATTGCCTAGTTCAATGATATGCAGCAAATCTCAATAATGTGGAATCTCAGAGCTGTTTTTCGGGGACACAGAATTTCAGTGGGTGTTATCAATTTTAATCCAAATAAAATTTGCATACACACACACACACACACACACACAGATTCTATTGTCCTCTCTATTTTAGCTGAATTCATTTTTACAGAGATGAATAGGTTATGTTTTTCATGTAGAATTCATATAGAATCCTGGATATTTAGAACTTTTAAATGAATGTTAATGTACAGTCTTTTCAGTACTCATTACATGATAAAAATGAAAGCAATGAAGTGTTTTGTAATTTGTTCCCAAATATAATTAATCATTGGCCTCAATATATTGCCTCGCAGGAAAGTACAGTGTTACTAATTAGTGATTTTTCTCCTCTGTGCCAACAAAATAGAAAACAAAATATATGAATTGGTTGTACAAACTGTTTTCACAACTGTCCTGTCATAACAATCATTACTAAGTCTGATTAATTTTTCCTTACTCTTGTCTAAGTTAAAGATTTAATTCTCAGTAATTCAAGATATGTTTATTATGACATGTTTCAGGTTAAAAAAACAATATGCTGGATTTTTTCCAATCATTCATGATTGTTTGACTTTATTATTTCTTCCATACAGTCTAAGCATAGTTGATCTCGTAATAATTTATTTGTTGAAGTCCAATATTTTCTTTAGAACATTTTTTGCTATTACCAAACAAAATATACAACTATCTTACTGAATTTGTGATTATATATGACATTGGTTTAATGTTATTAAAAATGAGGATAACTTTTATCTCAATTAAATATTTGAAATTGAAGAGAATATTTGAAAATGAAACAAAATTAATGGAGAAATAATGTATGGACAGTAATCATTTTAATCTCTATATGGATTGTATGGGGTGACATAATGAAGCACTGCAGGATAAAGCAGAGTGAGGTTCACAGAATGTGACACAGGGTTATTTTTGTAAGATAGTGGCAAAGTCCAGTCAAAAGACTAAAACTTGAGAGTATTTTTTTCCCTCCCTTGCACCCCCCCCTTTTTTCCCTGCCTCATTGAGAGTATTTTAAAATACATGTTAAGATGACAGCTGAAAACTCCATAATTAAACTGTTATCGGTATCTGTTATTGAACAATTCAAGAGAGATCAATGAAAAAAACATTCCACCTGGGACTCCAAGATATAAATTTTTTGATGTTTATAAGTCATTCATTTGAAGTTGATAAATGTCAGTGTGGAGGTCTCATTTGGACCAGTATCTTCCACTTTCTTTCCCAAAAAGTAATTACTCACTCTAGGCAAGGACTTAGAGTTGGAAGGCATAGGCATAAACAGCCAGAC
>RJWT010025312.1:0-16179 GCA_004365215.1 Cuniculus paca | reverse complement strand
GGAATGAGGGAATGGGGAATAGGAATTAGCTCCTGAGAGACAGGAGGGGTCCTGAGTGGGTTGCCATGAACCCACCTCAAAGATACTTTTACAGAGTAAAATCATGAGGCAGGTACCATGTGAGTCAAAATTACGATTAACCAATAAGATTGCAAGTATAGTCACTTAGGTAATATTGATCTAATGGTAGCAGGGGTACCTGGGTGACATCATTGACCTTGGTTGATAATTTATAGTTTTGACCTTGCCTTTAGTTTAGTTTCAGCAGTCTTAGTCTTAGTCTTAGTCTTAGTCTTAGTCTTAGTCTTAGTCTTAGTCTTAGTAAGTGGGAGAGGATGGATCACCCCAATGAGATAATGGGAAATCTCAAAAAGATGATACCAGTGAGCCCAAGCCTCTATTCATCCAGTCAGTACTCTTTGAATTCTCTACAATAACACCAATTGTGTCACCTAGTTTTGTCTCTTTGTGCCAGTTAGTCATATTTGTCAACTTGATTAAGTTAAATTTCTGAGGACATGCTTGGATCATGAGGGCATTATACTCAACAGTGGATTAATCCTCTGATGGTCATAGTTGAATGTGCTATAAGAAGTTGGGGCTCAACTGGGAAGGTGGGTCACTGGGGACTTGACTTTGGAGGATATAACATTCAGGCTGAGGCTTTCCCATGGATCTGCATCTCTCAGATATCATGAAGTGAGCAGCTTTGCTCCACTCTGACTTCCACCACAATGTTCCTCCTTTGAAATCAGCCAGATGTAGGCTAAACTCTACAAAAGAATGAGTTAAAGCAAACGTTAACTCTCTCAACTCCATTGAGTTGCAGATGTCAGGTATTTTGTTCCATCAGTGGGAAGACTAGCTAATAAAGAAAACTGGTAGCAAAGAAGAGGGGTCTTTGCTGTGCTACACAGGATAATGTAGTTCAGAACCTTTAGAAACTGGTTTACAAGCTGTTGGAAGGTTTAAAGTTGGACATAGTTTAGAGAAGCTCTAAAATGCTCTCAGTAGAGCTTGATTGGCAATTTGGTCAGAGCTCAAAAGATCAGGTTGTGGACAGGAACGCAGACAGTGAAGGCTATACTCATGAGGTTTCAGATGGGAATGAAGACTCTACTGGAGCCTAGACTAGTACCATCTGTGTACTTTCTGGAAAAATATGGCAAAAATTTTAATCTGGTGGAGGAAATTTCAAGGCAGCCCATTGATCAGAATGTGGCATGTGTATGGCTGGTGATTTTAGCAAATCTATAGTGAGAATTTGGAACAAAAAACTAAGCAGGAAATTTTGAAAAACTTCAGTTTTGGACCCAGTAAATCATGCGTGAAGTTGGAGCAAAAGGAAGTATGGTTGCTGAAGAATTTATTATCATTAAAAGTAAGCCAAGTATTTTGAACTGGGACAAAAGTACCTTACCCATTGTAGACTCAAGGATACCAAACTGAAAACAATTCATTTGAGAAAACAGCCCTTAGGCCCCCTACTTGAGAAGGACTGCCTAGAGAATTTCCCTGGAATTTACTTCCCTGTTCTCAGTCATTCAAGTACTCAGAGTTATCACCTAGATGCCCAAGTCTTTCTTTGAAATGTGAGTGGAAGCCTTCATAACTCCGTAACTCTTGCATTATGTAAGGCTGAATAAAACAGAACCGTGTAGTTGATGCCAGTCTCCAGCCAGACAAAGTATTTTTGACTTCATTCTAACAACTAAAGATGTTAATTTTTTCATGTAGTATTAGCCATTTGTACTTCTTTCGAGAAATGTTTATTCATTTCATTAGCCCATATTTTGTTTGTGTTGCTATTTGAAGATTAATTTTTAGTTCTTTATACACTTTCAAGATCAAACGTCTATCAGAAGTGTAGCTAGCAAAGATTTTCTTGCATTCTACGAATTATCACTTAGCTAATTTTTTCTTCGTGGTGCAGAAGTTTTTTAATTTAATGCAGTTCAATGGTTGATCCTGGATTTCATTTGCTGTGCCTTCTGAGTCTTAGGAAATCTTTGTGCCTATGGATCCAAATAATTCTGATATATTATCTTCCAGATATTTCAATGTCTGCTCTTACATCTAGGTCTTAGATGCACTTTGACTAAAATTTAGGATAGGATGAGAAATCTAATTTCAGTCTTTTGTGTGTAAGTATCCAGTTTTTTGAGTACTATTTTTCAAAGAGGCAGTCTTTTCTCCATTTTGTGTCTTTTACCCCTTTGTGACTTATCTCACTGGTCTTTTTGCCTATTCTTTTTGCCTTTTTCTGTGTTGGTACCATGTTGTTTCTATCACTATTGCTTTGTAGCATGACTTGAATCTGATATTTCAATGCCTCCAGATTTGCTTGTTTTGTTCAGGATTGCTTTGATTCTTCTGGGAACGTACTTTTTTTTTTTTTTTTATTGTATCGGGGATTGAACTCACAACCTTGCGCTTGCCAGGCAGGCACTTGTGCCACTGATCTAAATTCCCAGCCCCTCTTCTGGGTATTCTGTGATTTGACATAAATTTTAAGACATTTTCCCTAGTCTGTTAAAAGTATTCTTGATATTCTAGTAGGTATTATATTGAATACACAGCTCTTTTAGTAATATGATCATTGTCACAATATTCATTTTTCCAAACCGTGAATAAGGGAAGTCTTTCAATTTTCTAACGTCTTTTTCAAGTACTTTCTTCAGTATCCTGCAATTTTCATTGTAGAGGTCTTTCACCTGCTTGGTTAGGTTGATTACTGGTATTTACAGTTTTTGAAGTTATTGTAAATGGAATTATGAGTTTATTACTAGTACACAAAAAGGCTGTTGATTTTTGTGTGTTAATTTTGCATCCTGACACTTCACTGAATTTATTTATCATGTAAAAGTATTTTGTTGGGTTTATTTTTTCAGTCTTTTATGGAAAGAATAATATCAGCTGCAAGTGGCGATAACATGAATTATATATTCCTACTAGTATTCTTTTTATTTTTTCCTTGCATGATCACTTTTGCTAAAGTTTCAAGTATTATATTTAAAAAGAGACATGAGTTTGGATGTTCTTGTGTGATTCCTGATTCTAGAGAAAGTTGTTAGTTTTTCCCTGTTCCCTATGATGGTTTCTGTTGCTTTGTCATAAATGGTTTTCATTAGTTTGAGTAAGGATTTTCTTATACCAATTGTCATCAGGGTTTTTATCATAACGGAGGCTTTCTGTCAAGTACTATTTGTTGTATAAAACTGGGTACACCGATGTTCAGCTTTAATATATTTACAATTATTATCCTGGTGAATCCTTTCCTTACCCACATAGAGTGAACTTTTGTCTCTTCTGTCTAGTTTTAGCGTGAGATCTATTTTGTCAGTTGTTAGTATTCCTGAGAACATTGTATAACATTTTCCATCTCTTCACTTGCTGTCTGTGTATTTCTTTGCGTATCCGGTGAGTTTCTAGCAAGCAAATATGGAGGGTCTTGTTTTGATCCAATCTTCCATTCTGTGTCTTTTAATTGGAGAATTAATTATTATTAATAATTATTAAGAGGTATGTATTAACTCTTGAATTTTTTTTGTTCTTCTAGTATTTGGTGCATTTCTGTTTCTTATTTAAATATCTACTCTCACAATGAGATAGATTTACTCTTTCCTTTGGTATAGTGGTTGCCTTTGTGTGTTTTGTGTTTAGGATGGCTTTATTTTTGCAACGCTGATTTAGTAAACATGAATTTCTTTATTATTGTTTTATTGTAGATATGCCTTAATTCTCTTTCAATTTCTAAGGAGGGCCTTGTAGGATGTAGTATTTTTTTACTAGAGTTTTTTTTCACATTTAAATATATCATTTCAAGTCCCTCTCACCTTTAAGTTTTCTGATGAGAAATCTGTAGTTATTTAGTGAGTTTGTCTTTAAAAGTGATTTGAAACTTCTCTAATAGCTTTTAATATTATTTATTTGTCTTGAATTTCTGGCATTTTGACCATAATGTGTCATGGAGAGGTTTTCTCTACTCTTGCCTATTTGGGATTATAAATGTCTCTTTATTATGATATTCATCTCATTCCCCAGGTTTTAGAAAGTTTTTTGTAATTATTTTTATACTGCTAGCATATGCTTCCATATCCTGAAGACTGATAATTCTTAAAGTTGTCCTTTTAGACTTGTCTAGTTACTTAGATAATCTTTTTGTTGTTTCTTGTTCTTTTTTCATTATTACTGATTGAATTTCTAGTATATCCCATCTTGCCAAGCAGAAAAGAGAGGAAAGGGCATTAGGGACACAGGAATTAGTAAGGCCATGTATAAAAAAATTTTATGTGAAATTGGTGGAATAAAAAACTTTTGATATAATCACAACATGGAGTTGTAGACTTGAGTAATTGTGAGGGAAGAGGCAGAAACCTAATTTTAAATTGCCTTTAATGCTACACTGAGTATTTGAGACACCATCCTAGACACTATGAAAAGCCATCTAAAACCATATATATATATATATATATATATATATATATACATATACATATACGTATACATATGTGTATACGTATTAGTTTTTTGAGATGGGATCTCCCTACATAGTTCAGGCAGTCCTTGAACTCACTGTGTGGTTCAGCCTGGCCTCAAACTCATGGCAATCCTCCTGCCTCAGCCTCCTAAGTGCTAAGATTATAGTCATTCTCCACCCTGCCCACCTGAAACTGTTTATATTTAATGACATAATTTTTTAAGTAAAGACTCAAGATACTTAGTATATGTCTAACATTAAACATTACAGTGCATATACTAACTATATTACACTGATAGGGCTGCCATAACAAAGCATCTAAGACTGAAAGTATTTTTTTTTCTTTTCCAGTCAGATTTTATTGGTACATTTTAGATACACATAATGATCACATTCATCATAGTTATATCTGTCTTTGATATAGCTTGTTTCTTTTTTTTCCATTTCTCCCTCCTACCCTCCTTTCAACTCCTCCTCCCTGAATGCCTTCAAGAATGGAAATTTATTTTCTCACAGTTTTAGAGACTAAAGTCCAGTATCAAGGTGCCAGCAAGGTTGGTATCTGGGTTTTCCTTTTGGATTACAGAGAGCACCCTTCTTACTGTGTGTTCCTGTGACTACTTCATATGCACATGGAATGAGAGGTAGGAATGAGAAAGACAGAGAATGAGTCGCTATAAGGACATTAATTTTATCAGATCAAGACCCTAAGTTTATGACCTCATTTAACTTTAATTACTTCCTTACTCCATCTGGAGTCACACTAAGGTTTACCACCTCAATATATAAATTTGTGGACACGCCAATATTCAATCTGTAACAGTATCCAGTGCAATTATTAGACATGAGAAAAGTTACTAAACTAAAAGTAGAAAACAAAGTTACAAACCTATATTTATAAAGTATAATTATTAAAAGAAGATGTAATCACGTATTTGGAACACTCAAGAAGAAAATTCATAGGAAAAAAATGTAACAAACAATAAGAGAATTTTGTAAAATAATAAGTTATAAAATGAGGATGGACAAATCAATACCATATATATATATACATATATATCAATGTACCCAAAAATAGTAAAAATATGTGTGTGGAGAGTATAACTCATTAGTGATTGAAGATACATACATTCAATAAGAAAAGTCCAGTATTTATATGATACAAAGTACAAAGTGTTTTAGGAAGAAGAGGTAGGCCTAAATTAATATAAAAAAAACTGTAATATGAAGAAAAAAAGGAGAGAACACTATCATAAAGAGGTCACTTCATTCTAATTTATAAATTTAACTTTACCTTAAAGTACATACAACTTTCATCTCTACTTAAGCAAGTTAAATATAAAGTTCACTAGGAATAAAAAGGTAAGTGATATATGCTAGCTAAACCCTAAAAAAAAGACGTGCAATATTGAGGACAAAGGGCAGTAGGAAAAGTCATTTCAAATTTTTTTAAAAATTAAAGTATTATAAAGCCTCCATAACTCAGACAGTTTGTTATCAGTACATAAATAGGCAGACAAACTAATGAAAAAAATAGAAATCCAAAAATAATTGTAATTTAATATGGAAATACATGTGTGATAGAGGTGGAATCTCAAATGACTGGATAGGAGATGGACTTTTAAATAAACGTTGTTATAACTGGATATCCATATGGAGACAGCTAAAATTGGATCATTTCCTGTACCATAAGGATATATTCCAATAAATCAGATATTTAAATCAAGGATCAAAAAAAGAAACACACTTGTATTAGAAAAACACTTGTGAATTCATCTATAATCTGAGAGTAGGAAAATATCCTCAATATGACTCAAAATACAGAAGCAATGAGAAAAAAGACTGCTAAATTGTATTACATAAACCTAAATTTTTTTCACGATAAAAATATACCATAAGTAAACTGAAAAAGTTAAAAATGATGGACTAGGAACAGGTACATAAACTATGAATACAAAGATACCTCTAATACATAAAGAGTTTCTAAAAATTAAAAATGATTAGAACTCTTTAGTAAAACACAGGTATACATAAAAGTTATACCAAAATAAATGGAAATTGCTTATAAGTGTCTAAAATTGCTCAATTTATAGGTATTGACAACATACATCTTGAGTTTCAAATGGCTTATCACAGCATCTAGGATGAACTCTCAACTACACAATGTAGTATTAAGACATTTTAAAAGTGGGATTCTGCCTGTTCCCTCACTGTTACCCAATTCCACAAATTTATGCTGTGATTATATCTAAAGTTTTTTTATTACACAAACTTCACATAATTTTTTTCATACATGCCCTTACTAATTCCTCTGTCCATAATCCTCTTTCTTTGCTTCTCTGCTTGGCAAAATCCTATGATTCTTCAAGACTCAAATGTTTGGTTTTACTTTAAAGGCTTTCAGTGCTCCCACAAAATTCTACAGGCCGTAAAACACTTCTTACACAGTTGTCTAGTCACCAGCTTTTATGTTTTCCTCCACCACGGAAATGGAGGACTTTGTTACCCCAATCTCCTTAGCATTTGCAGTACTCAGCACAATTCCAGGCCCTAAAGAAGTACACTGAATTTGTTGAATACTGTTACTGTATCTTGTCAGCATTTCCTATTTAAATCTTCTTTCGGGACAGATGTCAAGGGGAATGAGAGCTGAAAAAATAGATTCTTACAGATTGTGTTTACTTAACACCCTGAGCTCTGGCTATTAGTCAGGGCTTCTTTAATTACATGACAAATATCTAACTTGAATCAGCTCTGAAAATGAGCAATTTCTTTCCTCCTAAAAGCAAACCTTGGAAAGGGGATTGACTTTAGACACAGTGCACCCTTTCTGTTTCTTTCTCTCTGCCTCTCTCTCATACACACACACACACACACACACACACACACACACACTTACATCCTATTGCTTATTATTGCCTTCATAATCTTAAGTCTATGATCTCCATGAGTCAAAAAGCAGCTCTGGAATCATTTATGTTTTGCTCTTTCAACTAACAAGAAAGAGTTATTCATGCCAAATTTGGTTTAAGGAAAGTCTATGAAAATTTGCTTTGATGGACCTGAATCATATTCCTTAGCCTATATTAATTTCCATGATTAGGAAGGTGTTATAAGTGATTGACCCCAGTCTAGCACCATTTTCATCTTGGGTATGGGGGGGTAATGTGATTAGCAGTTCTTATCAGAGTCATCTTTGGGATGCTAGAAGACTAACTCCTAAAGAGAACAAAGACTTCTGGACATACCCAGGGATAACTCTATACCATCAACATGAAGATAAAAATGAGGTAAAATGTTGGCAGAAATGTTATAACCATAGCTAAAACATTCCTATTCCCATATATATAAATATTGCAGTTTGAACACATGATAAAAATACAAATCATGTTTGCCCAGGATTGAAGATTATACAGTGTATATATATACTGAAGCATTACATGGACTCTTTTGAATATGTGTAGCTTTTTCTGTGTCAGTTTAACTTCTTTTTAAAATCATAAAAAATAAAGAGATAGAAAAAGTGTATCAATTAAATGACTAATTAAAGATCTTGCTTTTTTAGCCTTCTCCTTTCTAATTGTTCTTTAAATAAGAACCCCAGAATCCAACCACAATGCCAGTACAACACACAAGATTCAATAGGACACAATAAAAACAGTCCTAAGAGGGAAATATATTGCAGCCAATGCTCACATTAGAATGAACCAAGCTCCAATGTATATCCTAACAATGAAACTCAAAACACTCAGAAAAATTCAAACCCCAACCAAAGCATAAAAACTAGAAATTAATGAAATTTAGGCTGGAAAATAAAATACAGAGAATCAATGGGTTGAAGAACTGGTTCTTGGATAGAATAAAGAAAATAGATAAATCCTTAGCCAAGCTTACCAAATGAAAGAGAAAAAAGTCTCGCATCTGTTCAATTAGAAATGAAAAATTCAAACTCACAACAGGTGCCACCAAAATCCAGAAGATCTTTAGTAACTCTTTGAAAAACTGTACTCCATCAAATTGTAGAATCTTGAAGAGATGGACAGATTCCTAGACACACAGTTTACCAAAATTGAGCCAAGAAGGCGTAAAACTTCTGGGCAATCTAGTAACAAGCAGTGAAATTGAGGCAGTAATAAAAAGCCTATCAAGAAAACGCCAGGCCCTGATGGATTCCCTACTGAATTCTACAAGACCTTCAGGGAGGAAGGGTATGACACCAATGTTTCTTGAACTCTAATGAAATGGAAAGAGGAGTGCTTCCAAACTCATTCCTAGAAGCCATCATCACTCTGATTCCAAAACTAGATGAGTACTCAACTAAGAAGGACACTACAGGCTAATCTCCTTAACAAAACATACTCAAAAGCCTTCAATAAGATATTGTCAAAAAAAATGCAACACATCCTCAAAAGAATCAGACATTATGATCAAGTAGGTTTCATCCCAGGGAGGCAAGAATGGTTCAACATATGCAAACAATAAGTGTAAGATAACCACATAAAATGAAGCAAGGGCAAAAAGTCACATGATCACATCAATAGATGTAGAAGAAACTCTTTTGACAAAATCCAACACCTGCTCATGATAAAAATACTTAAGAAAATAATTATAGAAGGACCTTACCTCAATCTGATAAAAAAAATCCATTTAAGCAAAAACAATGGCCAACCATAGATTAAATGGAGATTAGTTGAAAGCTTTCCCCCTAAAATCAGGAACAAGAAATGCATGGCCACTGTCACCTCTCCTTTTTAATATAGTGCTCAAAACATTAGCCAGAGCAATTAGGCAAGACAAAGGGACAAAAAATGTATGTATAGGAAAGGAAGAAATCAAATTATCATTTTTTGCAGATGACATGATCCTTTACACTGAAGACCCAAAACTTCCACCAAAAGACTTCTAGGTTTAATAACTTAATTCAGTAATGTAGCAGGGTACAAAATCAACACGCAAGCTGGATATGTGGTACTCACTTATAGTCGCAGCATTCATTTGGGAAGCCGAGTAAGGAAGATTATTGTGAATTTGAGACCAACGTTGCCTACATAGTGGGTTCAAGGCCAACCTGAACTATGTAACTAAATCTTGTCTGAACACTACACACACACACACAAATCAGTAGTATTCCTAAACACTAATAATAAAGTAATGGATAAATAATTTAGAAAACCAATACCATTCTCAATGGCATTAAAAGAAATTAAATACTTAGGAATTAAGTTAACCAAGGAAGGGAAAGATTTCTAAAATTAAAAATGTAGAATTCTGAAAAAGGATATAAAAAAGAATATCAGAAAATGGAAAGATATTCCCTGTTTCTGGGCAGATAGAAATAACATTGTCAAAATAGCCATAGTCCCAAAACTGATATACAGATTTAATACAATTCCAATGAAAATACCAAAGGCATTTCTCACAGAACTAGAAAAAATAAACCTAAAATTCATATGGAAGCAGAAGAGCCTCAGAATAGCAAAAACAACAAAAGCAAAAGCAGGAGGTACTGCAATCCCGAATTTCAATTTATATTACAAGTCTACAGTGATTAAAAAAAGTATGTTACTGGCACAAAAATAGATATGTGAATCAATGGAACAAAATAGATGATGCAGGCTCAAGCAAGTCCAGACAATTGAACCTTGACAAAGGACCAAAAACATATGAAGGAAAGACGGTCCTGTTAGCAAATGATGATGGGAAAACTGGTTGTTGACACATAGAAGATTGAAGATAGACTCATATTTTTCACCATGTACTAAACTAATGTCAAAATGGATTAAAGACTTAAATATTAAAACAGAAACACTGAAACCACTAGAAAATAGAGTACACGAAACTATGGAAGTCACAGTGTATGAGGAGGGGAGGACATGGTAACATAGCTGGAGATGTTGGGCACAACCTGCCAATCGAGGAGAATTATTAACTCTGAGTGCAACAGAACAGCAGCACCCAGGCCTGACACAGGATCAAACCATGCCCTGAACTTGGCATCTGATTTTAGTCAAGTGGGATCATCTGCATCAACTGTCCAAGAAAACAGGGAAGAACAGCAGCAATTGACTGTGGGCCCACTGCTCTCTTGTTCTTGCATGGTCCAATTCTGCTTGCCGGGTGCATCTTCTCTTTTTCCTCCAAAGCATCCTTTTCTATCTGAGTGCTTCTTTTGTGTTCTTTCTCCTTTTATTTTTTTCTTATCTCTGCCCTAAAAAGAATCCTTCACATCCACCAATTGTCCTGACCAATTCAGTGATGATGTCAAATAAGAACCTGGAAGACACTGTTGGTCCCCACCCCATGTGATAAAAATAGGCATAGACAAAGACCTTCTTGACAAAACTCCAGTTGCACAAGAAATAACATGAAGAGTCAACAAGTGGGATCATATCAAGTTTAAAGACTTCTGCACAGCAAAAGAAACAACCAACAGTGTGAAGAGACAACCTACAGAATAGTTAAAAATATCTGCCAGTTATACTTCAGACTGAGGACTAATATCTTGAATACATAAGCAACTCCAAAAACTTGAGCCTCCCCTCAAGTAAAAGACCCAATCAAGAAAATGGGCAACAAATGAGCAAACATTTCTCAGAAGAAGAAATACAGAAGGCCCATAAATACACAAAAAATGTTCAGTACTGTTGACCATTGAAAAATGCAAGTTAAAACAATACCAAGATTTAATTTTACTCCAAAAAGAGTGCCAATCATCAAGAAATCAAATGACAATAAATGCTGGTGAAGCTGTGGTTAAAAAAGGAATCCTCCTGCATTGCTGGTGAAAATATAAACTAGTTCAAGCATTATGGTAATCAGTATGGAGATTCCTCAGAAAACGAAAAATACAAATTCCATTTGACCCAGGTCTTCCCCAGTAGGCATTTTGAGAAAGAGTTAAAGAAATAATATTTCAGTGACACATGGGTATGTAGCACAACTTGTGACAGCACGATTCATAATAGCTACATCTTGGAAGTAGCCTGTATGTCCAGCAACAGATGAATGGATAAAGAAAATGTGATAGCTACAGAGTCTGCCAAAAAATGTATACACACTTCAGGAAAAGAAAAGCTTGCATAAATATTTTAAAACAAAATTATTGAAATATCATGAGATTAATACAAGTTACCTTTGACCTCTACAGTTATAAAAGGTGCTCAAAGTGGTGGCTATTAGCTTCCAAACATTTATTAGTACAGCGAACTGTTTGGGTAAACTTGGTCCATTGAAATTGGTGCATATGCATTTTCAGATTTTCCCTAATGGCTGGCAGTGTGGTAGGTTTCCAGCAATATAAGACATCATCTGAGGTCCCCCATATGAGAATAACACTATCTTTAAAAAAAATGCTATTTTTCTTTTCTTGAAATGCATATACATTTTTTGGTGGACTCTTTATACATAATGGAATATTTCTATGCCATAAAGAAGGATAAATTTGTGTCATTTGTAAGAAAATGGATGAACCTTGGAAACGTTAAGTGACATAAGTCAGACACACAAGCTTAAATAACATATAGTTTCCTTCATATGACAAATCCAAAGTATAAATAAAGAGCAAAAATAAGTGATAGATAAAAGGAAACAAGAATCTATTACAAATGGTAAAGGGACCAGGAGATAAAGGGAAAGGTGCGGTTAGGATAGGGTATATAAGATATGTCATGTGCACGGACCAAATACCCACAATGAAAGTAGCCTTTAGAGTTGGGGATGTGGCTCAGTGGTACAGTTCTTGCTTTGTATTCACAAGGCCCTGGGTTTGATCCCCAGCACCACACACACACACTAGCCATTATGTATTACAAACATGTACTAATAAAAAAATATACTTAAGGGTACAATTTCCTAACCTAAATTTTTTTGTTTGAAAAATTTTGCGCTCTGTCTATCATATAAATTTTTTTCATGCATTCTTGTAAGTACCTGTTTCCCCCAAAATCAATTACAGTATGTGAAAAGAAAAAAGAAACTAAAGAGAAAAAGGTTTTCTTATCTGTAAATAAGTTACCACTCAAGGATATTTTTGAAGATGGGGAAAAAAATGGAGCAAGTGGTTCCATAATGTTCAGCCTTAACCAAATTTTCCAATCACACTTGGGAAGTTGTTATAGCACTCTTTCCAGAAAATAGGGCTGCCTGGCAAGTGTTACCACCCAACTCCGGGAAACCGTGTGACTGCATTTAGGAAGAGGGAATTATGAGGTGTTAGTTTCTGAACTAACTTGGTAGCCTCAACATGCAGTTTTTTCTTGGACTTATATATGATCTTCGTACATTTGAGTATACATTATATGCAAAGCACTGTTATAGAAAAAAAATGGATAGACGAGAAAATCTGTAAGAAATTAACCCTCCATAGGAAAAGAAATATGCAAAAGAACTGAGCAGCTGTTCTTAAGCCTATAGAGTCCTTTGATACAAAGACATACTTTATTTTATCTGTATTGGCTATTTTTTTTTCTTTAGATGAATATTTTCTTCAAGGGTATCAAAATAAAAATTGTGAAATATGAAATCATAAACCTCATCTAGCATCAAATAGACACAAGTCATACTTCTGCTAGCCGCCAGCTATGTGAACATGAGTGAGTTAATTCATCTCTCTGTGCTTTGGTGTCTTAGCCTGTAAATGGAACTAATAATTCCATCTATCCATTAAACTTGTATTAAGATAAAATGCAATAAAAGGTTTACCACTGTGCCTTGATGGAGGAAGACACACAAAAGAGATTGCATCCACCGTTCTTGTATAAAAGAAAATTTCATTTGAAGGATAGACAAACATAGAATCTAGGAAGAAGAGGTACCCAGTTACTCTGTTCTAGTGTTTGCTCAGGTATGCATTTTCCAGGTCTCAGAAGGCACCTCAAGAGTTCACCGCTGTGAGGTCTTGGGGTTGCCGTTGCCTTCTGTTTTATTTCTAGAACAGGAATTGGCTAAAACTTCAGCTCTGTTTCTAATTATAACCTTGAAACACAGTGATACCTGCCATGAATGACTCTAACTTACTGCAGTGTTACTGCTCCCCTCTAATTGAATAGGGGAGGGGTAGAGGAAGTCACAATGGTGGCTTTTCTCTGTCCTTGCTTCTACAATTTTTATTCTTTAATTAAATGGTATCCGGAATGGACCTGGTAAGTGTTGACAGCATCTTTTTCTTGTCTGCCCTATTTTCCCTCTAATCCCCAATGCTGGATGAGCTTCTCGGGTTTCTTCTGCACAGAGAAGAGTTAATTGCTGACTCTCCTCCTGAGCTGTCCCGAGACTCTGTGCACTGCCAGACTGAGCTTGCTTTTGAGAGGAACCCATTCATTTCCTTCTCATAACTAAAATCTGTCTAAACAAACAAAATGCAACTGGTGTCACCCACTTTAGAGGTCCTCAGTCTTGCAAGTCAGTCAAACTCCTCTGACAGTTATTTTCTCCTAGGTCAACATTTGATAGTTTCTGAGATAAAATTTTCCTTCTTGTATATAGCAATGCAATTGAAAAAAAAAGGAGCATAATTCTTATTCGCAGAATCTTTGGAAGACAGAATCAATAGCTTTCTAAATATGGTGACTATTACTCCTCATATTTCTACTAATAAATATTTCACGAGAACTTATTATGTGCCAGGCAGGGCACACACGTAATTTATTTGAAGTTCATAATGACATTATGAGTTGTTATTATTTTCATGTCTCTTTTACCATTGAGAAAAACCATGGTTGAAAAGACTTAATTAATTGAATTGAGAACACCCAAGTAGTGCATGATGGATTCTGGGAGATGCTACTTAAACTGTTATACTTAATAGATTCCATACTTTATTCATATCAGATAGAAATACAACCAATGAATTCCATATGTTCAATGTGTGCCAAAGTCCATTCACAAAAGCACGCATTTGGCTCTAAAACTTATTTGCAGTAAATGAACAAGGGAGTTTATGAAGGAATTGTAAGTACATTACTCTTTAAGCATAATCTGTGTTGCCTGCCTGCTGCTCCAAGCGTTTGGGCTTCTCAGACCACTGCAGTATTTTAGAAATAAAAAAGGAACTTCAAGTCTGTGTACTTCACTGTGTTTTTCTGAACAATGCTTTTAGGTTGTCTAGTTCCTTATGGGCTGTATTGGAAAGATGGGTGGTGTTGTCTGGCACAGCTAGGATTGCCCAGCTGCATAATTACTTGCTTCTCCACATCATATGACGCATAAATCACTTAAAACTGTGACTGCTCTGTCATTGGTTGGTACCTGATAGTTGAGTAAATTTAGTAAAGTGTCAACAAAGCTGATGGTCTATGATTACATTTTCCACCAATTTTGGTGGGAGAGGAGGTTTGGTTGTATAACTTGACTAAGAAGGAAAATATATCATTCCTTGAGAACTACGTCCAAAACGTACAAACTCCACTAACTTTCTCAGACATTCTGTTTCCAATATTCATGTCTGATGTTTTTCATTGTCTATTTGACTATCTCCTAAATTCTAGTCTATAGCGATGAGATTAACTGACTCAATTCAGTCAGGAAATATTGAAGTGTGAATTGGAAACAGAAGATGTACAACAAAAGTTGATGCAACACTAAAGATGTGGAATCACAAACCTGGGGCTATCTGACTGCATAAAAGTTTATAATTACTCATAAAAATTCAGGAATGTCTAGCATGTATGAGGCACAGCTCTTTATGAATGGAATATTTTCCAGTCATAAAGTCTTGTAAAACCATAATAATAATAAAGCAAGTGTAATTGAGGTTGCAAAGAAAACTTAATTCTATACAAGGTGTATGATAGGATAATCGTTATGGCCATTATGAATCATTTCTTTGCCTATGATCAGAAGAAGTTTAAACTATGTTGATAAAGATTTAGTTATATTTAGCGTATCATGCATCTAGACAGAAATAAATTTTCAATATTTATATACGTGCATATATATAAAGAGGTAACAGTTGTTAGAATGAGAGTGTGCTGGGAACTGACTCCCTGGGTTTAGATCATGATTCTATTACTTCTTACTGCATGAACTTGGACCACTTACTTAACACCTCTATTTCTCAATTTTCTCATCTGCACAATGGAGGTAATAATGGACCCTGAAGCACGTTAGTTGCTGTGAGAATTAAAAGACTCAAAATAGTGCCACATATTGTAACGTGAATATTTATTGAGTACCTGCTCTGTTTCAGGCTGTCTTTCTTAACCTAGGGATATAGAAGTGAGAAAGACAGACAAAGTCCCTGAACTCATCTGTAGTTACTGAAAGAAACAAATAACTTATAAGAGTACAGTCTAAATAAAATAATTGAAGATTATGAAGTGCTTAGATAATCGGAGTGTCTCATGAGAATGACTGGACTCAGTATAGCTTGACAATTTTTTTTCGGTACCTGCAATGTATCTACTCATATGTAAGTCTGTGGGATTTACACTTGCATTTCGGTGTCCCTCCACTGAAGAGTTAGTGAGAAGACCTTGCTAGGTATATCTAATTAATGCTTTGGTCTATGGTCTACACAGGGGTCTCTCTTCTTCCCTGCACTCTCCAAGTTCTGCCACTCCTTCTCTCCAGTGGGCACCCCATTTGTCACCAGGGCTGCCACTTTCCTACCTTCTTGTTTTTATTTTGAATTGCTTCGGGTGACCTGCTGAGGATGCCTCAGAGTATTCCTAAGGAAGGTTTGATTCATTCCCAATGTGTTC
>RJWT010025311.1:0-16177 GCA_004365215.1 Cuniculus paca | reverse complement strand
GTTTCACTATTTTCCTCATCTTTGTCTGGTATCATCTTGGTGTTTTGCGGGAGCTTTGTGGTACTAATGGACCCATGGATCATCATCACAGGATCTTCAGCACATGTTCACCAGTTTCTTAAAAACCTGCAGGCATCTGAGAGCGATGGATCCCAGGTCAACGCAGAGAGCATCTCCACAGCAATGCTGCACATATGGAACAATGAGGAGGAGATATTTGTCCATCTTTAGCTCTTCAAGAAAATGTTCAGCAATGTTTTATGGTTTTAATGTATTTGACAAACTCATCACTACATGTGTCACAGTTTTTATTCCAACCCATATTAATTTGTTCAGCTGCCAAAATTAAACACCTCTGATGGGGCAGGTCGTACAACACAAACATGATTTCTCATTTTCTGGAAGAAGAAGATCAAGATCAGGGTGTGTGCAGGGTTGGGATCCTCTGAATCTGTCCTTGTTTATGCTGGTCCCATCCTGCTGCCTCACCCCATGGTCATCTGCATGTGAGCATGTGTGTGCACACCCTGGTCTCTCTTTGCATGTCTTGACCACCTGGTCTTACTGGGCATCAGTATCCTCGCTGACGTCATCTAACATGTCACATTTTATCCTGGTCACCTCTTTCACTGGAGTGGTTCCAAACAAAGTACAGTCATGAGAGATGCCAGGGATTAGAACTTCAACATTTGAATGAGTTTCATCCAGACTATAATATAGATGATATTGCTCTGCTTTTCATTTGCATTTATTCTTCATAACCACACAACAAACACATCTTATCATGCAACATTTTAAACTAATATACTAGCTCTCATAGTTCTTCCTCAGATTTGTAATTCTTCATGATTTTTTTATGGATTTAATGGGTGGAGATTAATGGAAAATGATTGCCTAGCATAGATGGTGCCCTAGATCTGATATTCACCACATTAAAGAAACATATGAATGAATTGATTGATTTTTTATGTGTATATTTTTCTTTTTGAAATTTACTTCCTCATTCTCTTTGGTAATTTTTTCTTGACTTCTTTAAGTTCTAAGGAGAAAATGAAATGATAGGAGAATAATTATTTTTTTCTTTAGTGGTATAAGATAAAGTACTATGGTCTTCACTTTCAAGGATGATGCTAGCCCTAGGATTTTGGTGAGTGCTTGGCTTCCTGGTTTTGGTTTTCTTCCTACATTTTTAATAATTCTTTTTTGTTTTTACTTAGCAGAGATCTTACATAAAATGCTATTGCCATAAGGAGAGGGTGTCTTGTTGCAGTACACAGCGGAAGCTTGCAGTAGGATGAATGCCCTGACCATAAGATATGTAATCATCTAATGATGAGGCAGAAAGAACCAGTTTTTACAGGGTGGAATAAAGATGCTGGATCTAATAACTTTCCATGGGAGTGAACCCTGAGGATGCAGCCTTGTTGGAAAAGGACAAGTCTTTGGGGCTTGAAGAGCTTGCAAAGGAAGAAATATTCTACAATCTAGTATTTTCAGTTTATTTTGTTTTTCCTTTTGGTTTTTTTTTTTCATTTTTACTTGTTTATATATGTCTTTTCTCTGTTAAACAAGTTACTCTCACTACTAGATTACTGAAGACTTTATCATAAATACTTACTGAGTGATCCAAGTATGCATTCGTGCTTCATCCAAAGCTTGTTAGCAGGGACACTGATAATAGAATTTCAGAAGTCATATCTAAAGCCTTGTCACTCAGGGAAGAAAAAACGGAAAGCTTAAACTTCCTGGGTCTCAAATCTGATGAATTTCTGCATGCACTCGGGATAGGGGAAGGGGACACTCCGAGGATTCCAGAAGGAGAAGCACCATGCACAATCTTGGGTGGAGCTCCGGGAATCTACCAACAAAACTGCTCAAAAACAAGAATCAATGGAAAAAAAAAACTCACGTGGACAGAAGAATGGAAAAGTAGAAACAGTGAATTCTTTCCAGAGTTTTCTCCCAATCACAGATCTACTCTTCGGGGAAAAGCACCGCTGCAGGGATATTTACCTGGAAATGCCTGTTCCCACTGCAGTTCAGCTGGCATTGCTGCCCCACTGAAAGGGAATCAGGCCACTCTGGGAGACACTGCAGTGCAGACTCACCACAGCCAGTCTGGTTAGAGGGCAGAGTGGGAAAGAATGGCAAGAGCATAAAGCTCATCCCTGCACCTTCCCTACAGCGCTGCAGGAAAAGACAGTGCAAGGAGGTGGGGACACATGCTCTCAGTAACCAGGAGATGCAAGATCATGAGGGTGAACAGATACCAGGACAGTAGGGGGATCTAACACACATAATAAATTCCTGTACAGATAAGCATCAATCTTCACACTAAGGCCATGCCTATCTCATCTTCTATTACCTAAAGTTACATATCTAATGAAATACATAAATGTACAGGCAGATCAAAAGCAAACAAACACAATCTCCAGGGACAATATAAGTATCTACAGCAGACTCTGAACTGCCAGGAAGGTAATTTCAAACAATGGAAGTTAATAAATTATGTGATGCATATGTTATAGTACCCAACTGTATGAACCAGTATACAAGTTTATCCCGGACCTGAGGGTGAACCAGGATAAAAGACAAAAAATAAATAAATAAATAAACAAATTAATAAAAACACAGAATTAATTTTGAAAATATGTCCAAGGACTCTTGCCTCTACTGGGAAAAGTCCCCCAAGCTATTGGCTCACCTCACTTTTATTTACTTAGAAAAAGGAGCAATCAGTTAGAGTAGCTCAAAATTCTGCTGCCTCCTGTTATCTATAGTATAAGGCCAGGAAAACAACTGTATCTCAGCTGTGTTGACTCTATCCTGGAATTGGCAATGTGCCAGCATGCCTGCATGTTGCCAAAGAACCAGAACTCGCAGGGATTTTTTTTTTTCTTTTTGTGTTCACAGAGAAGTTCAATTAAGTCTCCATACTGATGATCTGGTCTTCTACACACAAGAAGCAACAGCAGGTGAACAATTTTAAGGAAAGATGGAAAATGTTTTGAGAATTCAAAGAAAGAAAGAGACATCTCTGATCATTCAAATACCATTTAAAATGAAGAATTGGAAAAATAAACAGCTTAGTGGATCAGGCAGTGAGAGGGAGGGAAAATGTGTGGAGCGCAGGCAATCTTAGGAAACTGTACAGTCTCCACTCACCTGGAGTGGTGAACATAAAACCTCAAGGGTTTAATGGAAGTAAGGGGCATAATGCCAATTTTGCTCATAAAGGTGCATTTTTGTGGGTATACACTACCCACATTTATTCTTTAGAATGTTTCTATTGATCAAATACTTATTTTATTTTCATGAGTTTTGTTATATTAAACAATGAGTATTTAACAGGGAAATATTTATAAATGGTGAATTTTTAATATTGAGTGTTTATAATAAAGCATCAGAACTTTTCACGTCAATTGATTCTTGGTGTGAAAAGTCTAAAAAATAACATCAATAAATTTCTATATGCACTACAATGTAAATACCAATATAACTCTGCAAAAATTAATCTTCAATAATCATGTCAAAGGCAGTCTTCACACATTATAATAGGTTCCATACACATATATTGCTTACACTGGCAATGCGTGTTTTATTTTTCCACTGCTATCTTATAGGATGCAGTTGACATCTCACTGGTCTTGCTGCTTGGTCAGGAGGTTCTTATTATATTACACAATGTATAGTTAACAGGGACATTAAGTGTCAATAAAATAAAGTATTATATTCTTAATATGTATTGCACATTTAGAATAAACATTAACAATTTCACATCAGCTGTGTACTTGCTTGCAAAACCTAAAAGACAGCATCAGAAATAAATTCTTATAGAAACTACAGTGAAAAATCTCAATAGAACTCTACATCAAGAATAATCCTTACTTTAATTGCTGCAACCAAGGCAGTCTTCACACATGGCAACTGCACTCTCCATGCACACATCTTGCTTACACTGACAGCACATGTGCTTAGATTTCCTTGCCTCTGTGGCAAGCTATTCTTGTCACCTCACTTTTCCTGTTTGTCAAGAACTTCCTAATATACTGCACAATGTACACTTACCAGAAATGTAAGATACCAGTAAAATAAAATATCAAATATGTAATGAGCACTTAGAATAGACATCCACATTTTCACATCAGATGTTTACATGCTTACAAGACCTAAAGATGATATCAGAAATAAAAACCTATGTAAACTGCAATGCAAAGCCACACAAAAGTCTACCACAGAAGTAATCTCAGCTTCAACTGTCACATCCAAGGCAGACTTCACACAGGAAAACTGCGTGTTCCATACACAAGTATCACTTAAACTGATAGCATAGATGTTTTGCTTTCCTGTCCTTTCCTATGGGGCACAGTTGATATAGTTTTGGTTTTCCATTTGTCATAGTAGGTCTTCATGATGCTGCACTTTCCTGTTCACCTGCCAACTCACCAGTGTGCTCTACAACATTTTTGTGTAGTTCCCTGAGCAGAAGCATTTTGTCTTTCTCTAGGGTAAATGATCTCTTATGAGTTCCAATCCTAGTTTTCTAAGATAATTTCTCTGACATGCCACATTTCTTATTTTCTTTGTAAGCTGTCAAACTATTTATGCCAAAGTATTTATGCCATGTTTAGTTTTGTGTAACACACAACCATTGTCCAATGCTTCGTTTTGTGTGACATACTTGCTATATATCTGCAAATATTTTTCTGCTATCATTTGTATTTTTTCTCACTGTTTCTCACCATCTTACATAATTTCTATTGTTGTATGTTCAATTTACTTCCTGCTTCAGTGAAATTTTCATTTAAGAATTGAAATTTTTTTGATAATTACTATTTGCTTCTTAAGTTTTGATTTGTTGAGAAATTCTGTTTTATGATGAGATTCTAAATGTGTTGAAATTGTATTATATTATCTTAATTTCTATTGAAGTTAAATATACTCGTGTGTTTATTGCAGTGTCTGATTCATCTTCCCATATCCTGATTCTGGGGTCTCCAGATGGTGGTAATTTGACTGTACCTGAACATCAGGAATGCTAAACTGTGGAGATTCTCTGTTTTATTCCTATATATATATATATATATATATATACTCATATATATATATATGAGTAGGTTTTGTGCTTATGAGAAGCTGTGATGGCTCGTGGGTGATGCCTCAGATTTGTGCAGGTTTTACTTTGTCTGGTTTCCTGTTTTTCTTCTCTATGACACAATTTAGTGTGTCAAGGGGTTATGACAGTTCAAGTGAAGATGGAACTCTACTGGTTAGTTACACAAGCTCTGGGGTTTTTAAACTTGTGACAAGAGGTAAAAGAGACATTCTCCTCATGGCAAGGAAACTCACTCTTAAGCATTAATGAGTCACAAGCACAAGAATTTTTAAGTACATAAGACTCAGGAGTAGTCGGAGTGGTAGCTAGGCAGTGTTTGACCTTCTCTCTTTTTCTTTCACTTTATTGACCTCTTCACCCAGAGTTCATGAACACTGCATTTTCATTTTCTAGTTCCCTGAATCAGAAGTATGTTGTGTCCATCCCTATCAGCGGTGGCCAGTGCAGTAACAAGCAGTACTACTCTACTGCTGCACAAATGCCACAGATCCCATCACTACAATGTGGAAGAAATTCACCAGTGAACACTTGTACTAGGTTTCTCCAAGGGAGGGTGAATTCCTGGCCAGTGGTTTGGGAGCTACTCATTGTCCATCAGTTTCAGGGAGTGACTTTTTGTGTTATGTTCAGGTTTTGCATTTCTTTTTCCTCAGAAGAGAAACACGGTCAGACAATTTCTTCCCAGCCCATCGAATGTAGAAGTGAGAGCTCTGCCCATAGGACTCAGCAACTTGGTCCTTGGGGAGGACAGTGGAAGATGAAGAAATGAAGATGAGAGTCACAGTGCAGAAAGCTGAGTTCGGGGAGCTCTCCCTCCTGATGCGAGAAAGGAACTGCCCAATGACCGCAGTGTGATTATTTAAACAATCAGCATGAGGAAGAAAAAAGTGAAACCCCTCCCCTCTTTGGAGAAAGGACCTGACAAACAACTTGTGCTTGTTTCTTCGTTTTTTTTTTTTTTTCTGTCTTTCTTTTTGATACAGGGAGTCCAACTCAGGACCTTACACTTGCCAGTCAGGCGTTTATGCTGCTGGGCTGTTACCCTCACCAACAACTTGTTTGTCTGGCTGGCCTCGGGGGCTTCATGTTCACACGTGGCCCTACTTTAGCTCCGGATTTATGAGCAATCTTTAGTTCAGCTTCTTCCCACATAGATAAGTGACACTTTTATCTCTGTGAGCCATTGTGAGGACCACATGTCAAATGTCACACCTATAAATTCACACACCAACTCCCTAGCAATCCACAAGATATTCTACAGAGTAAGACCATTGTGTGTGCCTGTATGTGAAGGTCTGGGGGACACTTTATGTTACAAAGCAGAATAAAGCACTTAGTTTTATGCGTGGGAAGTCTGCATCCTTTTTCATTTAAGCATTGATTCATGTGTATAACTATGGGACATGGATATTTGTATTACATGTTGGCATACAATCCAATAATACTTTAGTTAGTGTTTTCCTCTGATTTAGCTCTGTCTTATAGGGAACTCTTTCAGTAGAAGGTTTTGAAATAAGACCTACCATGGTGGGGTTTGCTTTGAGAGGTTTTTGATTTTTTGATCATGCCCATACGTTGTGACTAAAAGTTAGACAGAAGCCTCTGAGCTTGTTGTGTATCTTTCCTGCCCTGGTTAGAGCGTGAGATGGTTTCCAGGGCCCTGAGTACAATGTCTGGTCTCCAAGACACTAGAATCCCAGGAAAGTACCACACAGCCAGTGTGTGGCCTCCTGGGAGAAGCCCAGGCAAAGGTGACTTGCTAGTGCTTTAAAGGAGCTGCCCCTTCCTGGAAGAAACAACTGCCTGAGACACAGGACAGGAGCCTCACTCACCCTTGTCCTCTCCCTAAGCTTCTCAGAAAATCACCTGCACAGCTGTGGATGTGTCTATGAAGGTCAGGTACAGGAGTTCCTTCTGAATGCTGTTTATCCCTTCTTGGTCACTCTCTTGGATGATATCAGGGGAAGGGATTAACAGAGAGAACTGAAATGTTGTGAAGAGTTTCTGCTCCAAATGGAAAGTGTCTTTTTATCACTAACCTTTCTCCCTTCCACAGTATTTCGTTTCCTCACTCCGTCATTCTCCCAAAGTAATATGTAACTCTCTCTCCCTCTGCCTCACTTCTTCCATCCTTCCTGGACCATCGTGTCTCATTCTCCCTGCTCACGCACTGTTCTTCCTTCTCTCCAGTCTGTTTGATTTATGAAAGGACCAGCTCACGGTTGAAGGCACACACTAAGATGCCATCTGCTCAGCATGACATTCCCTGTATTTTTTTACAGCTTTCAGCTGGCACAGGGAGGTAGCATTCTTCATGCCCAGCAGTTTCTCCCTCCTCTGACACAGTTTCTGACCCTGTGCTGTGTTTGATTTATCTCCTATTGATCATCTTGTAGTGTAATAAAAGAAAAGATTGCTGCAAGATAAGATGTGGAGCACTTGATTCTGTGTCACAGTTCTTTTCATGTGGAACTCTATTTATTGATCTCTCTAAATACATGTGTCACATGATTCCCATTCTGTAATAATTTTCATACCTTTCAACATTTTTACCACTGTCAGGTCCTGCTCATATTACTAATATTTCGCTAAAGGTTTTGGCAGACCTTCTTCAGGGAAGCCACCTAACACAAATTTATACACGTATTTGTAAAGCGTTTGAAGTGGAACTCACCCTCTGAAAATAATGATATGATACATATTGATGTGCATATTGATGTACATATGTACATATTGATGATATGATATATATTGATGTGCACATACCCTGAAGTTAGAATAACGAACACTTTTTCTTCACATGGTGACTGCAGAGTACTAGGCCTTCTTCCAAGGCACAGGTCTGGGGAGCAGTATGAGGAGTGCGTGTGCATGTGTGTGTGTGTGTGTGTGTGTGTGAGTGTGTGTATGCACATCTGTGTACAATGATTAATTCAAGTCACATATTTTTCAGAAATTACATCCTTTTCTCATCTTTGAAAACCCACTTTTAGAATTCTTTTTCCTTTTTTGAAATTCCATATTATTTCTATCCTCTTTTCTGTTTTGTTTTTTAAAATTAAAAAAAAAACCTCATTTTCCTTTCCTTTCAGTCTCTCTCTTAGTATTGTCCTCTTCATTCATTAAAAATTGAAATGAAGCTGTAGTAAAACTTTTATTCATTGCCCTTTGCCATCTGTTCAACTTGGTTTTCTGATATTAATTCCTTATCCTTGAAAGCAAATGTGAAATTAGAGTGATAATTTAGAACTTGAATTCTATCAGTCATCTTGACTGAGATTGTGTGTTAATATGTGGAAGAAAGTATTCATATTGTCTTTTAAATGTATTAAGTTTTTGGATTTTATAGGAAGCTATGTTCAACATTAAAATATGGCTATTTCTGATTGATACACCATCTAAAAATAGGTTGTTTTAAACCATATTTTCTATATGATGAAAATGGAAAGTATTGTCTTTTTAAAAATTTGTAAATTCTCTCCTCCAAATCAACTCATAACATTCAACTGTGGGAGCATTTATACTAAATATAGCAATACTCATTTGCAGAGGTAGTAGGAGTGACATTCATATGTTAGTATAAATGATTTTTTTATTAATAAACTATGTCTCAGTTGTGAGAGGGAAACAGCTCTAGTCAGACTTCACCTCTCCATCCCAGCCCCACCTCTTTGGATTACACTTTAGTGAGAGAGAAGAGAGCAGAGCTGCTCAGAAGTTCAGTAATCAGCATAGGAAGGATGGGAAGCCCTTCTCTGCACTGTGGATGGGAAGGCTGATCCTGTTTTCCAGGTAGGGACACAGGACCCTTCTGAGTCTGACTGGGCCATGCTGGACGTCTGGCCAAACAGATTCTGCTCTCCTATGAGTGCACAAAGCAGGCTCTGAGGACCAAGGGAATTAAGGCGTTAATCCTAAAGGGACATTTAATCTTTTTTAAGAGCTCTTCAGGCAGATGCCTATACCTAGTGAGGACCATGAATTTCCAAATTCTTTGGTCCTCGTGACCCTGAAGCATGGGAGGGGATCCACAGGGCTGGCCAGGTTCAGAACTCATCAGGATAGAGGTACACAGGTCCTGGGGTACACACTTAGCTGGGCATCATGAGACGACTTGCATAATCAGGATGGAGATGAGCTTTGACTGTTCACAGAAACCCCTCTAACCTTGAGGAGGAGAAAGGCTGCTCTTAGAGTTACAGCAAGGTCACTGGAATGATGGAAAGGACAAAGGGACTTAGGAGACATGAGCATCCAAGGGGGAGCACAAAGCCAGTCCTTCACAATGGGAGCCCAGAGGGCCTCGCTGGGAGAAAGCAACACCTCTCCGCTGGGGTGTGCTTGTCTCAGCACGGGCTGCTTCTCAGTGCCCACAGACTCTCCCCTGAAATATTTCCGATTGTCACATTAGTGCAAGGATTTGTCCCTTCATGCACAAGGCCACTGTACCGTTAAATGTCAGTTTGTCAGAACTCCTTGAATAGCTTCCAATTGCTCTGTGATATGCTAAATAATGGTACTGAAGGAAAAACAAAAGAGTAGACGCTACAATAACATCTAGACCAAGAAATTAAATTTTTAATAAAACCCCAGACAAAAAAACTTAATGCCTTGCAAAAGGGAAAGGAATAATTAATTGTAAGGTCACTTTTTAAAATACATACCTCATTTTTTACTTTAAGTTTTTTCTTCTCAATTTACTTTCAGATGAATGGACTCTTACATTTCCAAAGCTATGGAATATTCTGTCGCAAAGACTCATCTCTTTAGGTTCCACTTCCAACAGCTCAGCCAAATCATGGAGAAATTAATAACTGCTTTAATCTTGCGGTATGCAGCAGTAGATGTTTCACCCATGAATTCTTACCCACACAGAAATTACACCAATGAGGATAACGCTGATTCATGTAAAGGTATACTTAATGCCTTATTCCAGTTGTTATTTCACAGCCAACCCTAGAAATTTTAATGGGAAAAGTTAGTCAAAGGTAATTTCACATTATTTTGCAGACACATAGAAGATATTTCTTGTTTCAAAATAAATTTAATTTGAATCACATCAGACTGTTGCACACTTCTAGGTTAATACCTGATTTGAATGCAAAGTTGAGTATCTTGATGTTTCTAAATTTTCTTTCTAACTCGTGATGCTTAAACTATGCATGACTCAATAGAGGAGAGTCACATTACAGATTATGTACTGCACATGTATTTGCCTCAGCATACATTTACAGTGAGTAGTGATTACATTCACAGTGAGGAGGACTTGGTGCATGAACATACCACATCTCAATTCTGTCTAAGTCCCTTTCCTTTCCCTTTCCTTGATCTCTTGGTCTTCTTCCCTGTTGCAAAGGTTTTCTCTCTTCCATGTTGTCTATTATCTCTTTTATTTTGATATTTATATATTCGGTGAGTTTCTCATGTAAAAGAAACTATGCGATTTGAAAGTTTTGCAAATGATATCCTTCAGTTGTTATCATAGTTGCAAGGTTCATCTATTTGCCTACGAAGACCTCAAATGTATCTTTCTTCAAAGATGGTAAAGTAGTACTCTATTGTATATAAATACCACATTTTCTTTGTCCATTCATCCATGATGAACATATAGACCACTTCCAGGATGGAATTATAATGAGCTGTGACCATACAAACATTGGTGTGTTCACAATCCTGTAACATGATGTCTTCAAATTACCACTTTGCGTGTAGACTCAACTTCACAACATGAGGAATCAGACACTTCTCAGGGGGTTCTTGCTCCTGAGACTGACGGACAGCAGGGCACTGCTGGGGCTGCAGGCTGCCCTCTTCTCCCTGGTCTATCTCGTGGCCATGCTGGAGAATCTGACCATCATTCTCCTCAGGGTTCTTGACCGCCACCTCCACACCCCCATGTACTTCCTCCTCAAGCATCTGTCCTGCTTGGACCTGGGTCTCATCTCCACTACAGTCCCCAAATCCATTCTCAACTCCATCACCTTTAGTGACTCCATCTCTTTCTTGGGGTGAGTGTGTCAGCTCTTCTTGGTGGTCCTGTTAGCAGAGTCAGAGGTGGGAATCCTGACTGCCATGTCCTATGATCGCTATGTCGCCATCTGCCACCCTCTGCACTATGAGGCTATCATGAGCAAAGGGTGCTGTGCCCAGTTGGTGACTGTGTCCTGGCTCAGTAGACTGATGTTTGGGATCTTGTACTCAGCTGGGACATTCTCCCTGGAGTTCTGTGGTTCTAACCGGATTCATCAGTTTTTCTGTGATGTCCCTTCCCTACTAAAACTCAGTTGTTCTGAGAAGCATTGTGCTATCAATGTCAGTGTGGCCCTGCGTGCCCTTTATGTGTTGTCATGTTTGGTTTGCATTGTGGCCTCCTATGTGTTTATTTTCTGCACAGTGTTGAAGATCCCATCCAGGCAAGGCTGGTCCAAAGCCTTCTCCACCTGCATGCCCCACCTGGTGGTTGTGGGCACCTTTCTCCTAACTAGTTCTGTAACTTATTTAAAGCCAGCCTCAAATGCACCTCCTATTCTAGACTTTCTGTGCTCTGTGTTCTACTTCGTGGTACCTCCTGCTTTGAACCCCATTATCTACTGTCTGAGGAACAGGGACATTCATTCAGCTCTATATAAAGTCCTAAGGAATGCGAGATGTGCAGTGATAAAAAGTTGACTACAGTTAAAGCGATTCAGCACATTTCCTTCCTTGTGCCTCCCCTTTGCTAGCTGTTGGGATGATTCCTATATGTAGGTCAACATAACCTATGTTTTTCAATGCTGACCGCATTGTTTCAATTTCTGTAGAAAGCAAGTCATTTCCTAAGCTCTGTCACTCTACAGCTTTTGTGTTAGAGAAAGTATGATGGCTTTTCTTTTGTACTTTTGATGATTTTTATGCTTATTCTGCCCTGCCATACACATGAGAATTGTGTGAAGTTCTTGTTCCTCCTAAGCATTCATCTATTCTTTCTCTGTACTTTGTTAAATTTTTATTTCTCCAAATTTTTCATTGATGATTTGACTTTATTGTAACTTCTGATTTTCACTGTTCAGTGAAAATTATTTTAAATTAAATTTATGATTTAAACATAATTGTGCAATTTTTATGCCTTTAATTTTATCACAGGTTTAACTTGTTGAATATATTTTGATGTATTAAATACAAGAATCAATTTCATCTTTCACATGTTTGTTTTTTCTGAAATAAATTATGTTGCTGAGTGTAGATATTTTTCTCTTTACTGAAAACTGCTTGTGTCTAATGTGCACATTCCTGATGTTTTCTATCTGAACATTGGAATTTATGTAAGTGGTAAGGGCTATGACTTTTAACTGTGATATGTCCTACTTTCTCCAGACTTTCAATTTCACATGACATTTCCAATATCCTTAGTATATAAAATTATGTTTTTTTTCTGGCTATAGGAAACAGTTCTGTCACCCTAGTCAGTATGCTACTGCTTCCACAGAAGAGGAAAGTGGATGCTTGTAAAACTGATGTCCAGGAAGGGAGCAGTGTGGGGTTGGGTACAGAGCCCATAGCACACAATGAGGTGAATGCCTTGGTCATTGGCAACACCTTCAGACACTGTCTGTCACTGAACATCTTTGAAATTAGCTCTTATTGCTTGCCTCATGGACCCTTCTATTTGTACAAATCCTACTCAAATTTCAAAGTGTAGTTTAAATAGAATGTGACTGAATAATGCACTTGGTTTCACATTTTCAATCTCCAAATACACTTGAATACAGAGAAAAATTTAAATACCTCTTCCTGAATATTTGTTCCTTGCTATGCAAATGTCAGTATCATTATTTGACCAACACTATTTTCCCACTTGAAATCAGTGCCCTGCTGCATAAGGCTGATACAAGTAATGCGATTGGGAGATGTTTATCTCAGCAACTGCAAATGACAAGATGGGCAATTATTGAATGTGTTAAAGTAGGTTTATACCTCAATTCTAAACTTCTCATATCTAAAGAAAGATAACTAAGAGTTCTTAGGTGAGCTCAGTAGTTAGGGCTAAAGGATTTCTAAATATCAGACAATGGAAATCCACAAATGTGCAGTCAGGAGTTCGGTTTCAGTATTGTAATTTTCTTTTGACATTTATTATAAAATAAAAACTTGATCATGTTGTGGAGTAGAAACCTATTGTATAAAAATTAATTTTATACTCTAATTCAATACATCATTAACATTTTATAAAAAGAAATATAATGGAATTTTTGTCATTGGAAGAGAATTCAGATTGGATATTTAAAAGTAAATTAATTGTTTTTAAAATTACCCCATATTAACAAAATGAAATTATCCCTTATATAGTGTGCGATGCAGGGGTATTGTGGGACATTTTAATATTTCAAGTATGTACATACAAAGGGGTGAACTCTGATTTTTGTGTCCATATTTCCTATGATAAAATAAATTGCAAACTAAAAGGAGCTAGTGACCTAGTGTAATACATACATATATATATATATATATATATATATATATATAACTTTTATATAGTGCAAATATATCTGGGTGAGTATAAATAATTTAAAACAGTGAAAATGTCATTTGTGGTACTTGAAGGGAGAATTTCAAGTAAAAGAGATTTAAAATCCAAACACATTAAAATGTGTAAGCAATCAATAATTGCATGAAACTGAAAATAAAAATGATACTATACATTAAATCATCAAAAAATAATCCTGAGCAAAGTATTCTTCACCAATTTTATTCTCTCTTTACATAGCCCATTTCAAGGCAGCAACATTTATTAAAAGAACACACTAAAAAATATTACGACCAAATTTTAAATGTGTACCAGTAGGCATAGCATGTGTCACAGGTAGAACCATAAGCACTGCAAAACGGCAGCCATCAACTCTTTAGCACATGTGACTTTAGGGTTCTTCTAAGGTCCCAACCACATCAATGGAAAAAACAGGACCACACAGTAGCAGAAAGGTAGTAATAACCAGGTAAACCCAACAGCAGCATTCAGGCTTCTCATTCCACCCAAGCGCTATAGATTCGATTTTCCCCATCATGTTGAAAGGTTGGTGTGTTAGCCTGGCATCTGTTGTTGCTTTCAGTACTTAGGGAGAATCAGAGAATCGAGTCATGTTCTAGGAACCCCAGTTGTTTCACAGTCAACCATTTCACTGTGTGAGCCATCTTCAAGGGCCCAGAGACCTGAGGGATGATTGTTTTGGGGATGTGGCAACAGTCTCAATGTTACACTCTCAAGACACCCCCAGTTCCTCAGGCACCTCCCAGCCCAGACCATTTTATTACTTCCCCAGCCTAGGGATAAGAGTGGATACAAAGAAAGCTGTCTGTGTGAATAGACTTGAGGTGAAGGTGAGCCTGTAATGCAGAGGGTGGCAAATGGAAACATAATGGTCATAGGACATGACCACCAGGAGAGCAAGTTCTGCAAACACAAAGAAAATATGCAGGAAACCTTAAGCAGTACAGTATTTAAGAGAAATGGAGTTGCTACCTGTAAAGGTATTAATAATTCATTTGGGAACAACAACTGAGATGCTGCAGAGGTCTACGAGGGACAAATTACACATAAAAGTGTACACTGCAGAATGAAGACTCTGGTTTGTTATTATGACTACAATGGTCATCAGATTTAAAACTAGAGATTCCAGAAAAACACTGAGAAAAACTGACCTTGCAAAACTTGGTGCTCTCTAGAGCCTGAGATGTCCATCAGAAGGAATTCTCTAATCATGGCACAGTTGTGTATTCTGCTAATGTTGTGAGGTCTCTCTCGAGTCACAAGTTCAAGTGATAAGATCATGCTACGGACCAAAGAACATGCATCCACTGACATAAATATACACTTTCTAACTTGGAACTCAGGAGAAAAGACATGGGCAAAACAAACATTTCTATGAATTCAGGTGAAAGAGATCACGTCAGTTAATGTTGTGTGAACCTGAGTTCTCTGTCTACCAAAACTGAAGGAGCAAAGAAGGAATGTAGGAGAGTGCTTATTAGGAGCAATAAGAAGAGAAAATTTCTTGTGCACCAAGTGTGGAACCAAGTCCAGTCATGTTTTGGGTTATTTCAAAGGGGATGAGTTCAACAAAGAGAACTTGTTATCTGGGCATCTCTGCATAACTGGAAATAGGAAGGAATGTAAAGTCTAACTTAAAATATCCTGTATGAAAGTCTTCTTCCTTGTGGTAAGAGTCCTTGTCATGCTATTCTCATCCCAAGATTTTATACTTTTTGAATTTGCCTTTGTATCTCTAAATTTGGCTTAGTTGCTTTAATTAGTTCTCAATTTGGGTGGGCTATTAGATTTCCTTTTACACTTCAGAGCCTAAAGGCTGCTTGGCTACTTGCTTAATTCCTCCATGGGACACTATCACAGGCTTCTCTGACTTCCTTCTTAAATTTATTAAAATAAGCTAAAGATGCATATTTTTTGCATACATTTATATCTAAACTGTAGTGAAATATATTTGTTTCAATATACACAGTCCCAAAGTTCCACTGATTTGAAATTTTTATGTAAATACCAGCCTCTAGAATCTTTCAGCTATCGAGTCACAATTAAACAGTTTCTCCAATATGTCTCATCAAACTCTGGTTGGAAACAACACATGACATTTTCTGTTTATTTCTGGGTGAATGGTCTTATGTTTAGCGAGTATCAGACAGCCCATGGCTGGTTTGAACCACTTAGTTTCAAGTTCCTAGTTAGATGTGGAGTCATGGTTACTGACTTGTTAAGCATTGTTTTGTTTTTTACAATGAGTTAAAAATCAGCCTTTTAAAAGATACAATCTCCCAGTGTTCAAACTTCCTTATCCTTGGGGTTTCTGAATTAATTATGCTAATAAAATAAAGACTCAAAAAGCAAAGACTCTACATGCCTACTAATATTAAGTCAATAGTGTTCTGAATGTCCACTGAAACTATCACCATTCCATTGATCAAAGATTGAATCTGAAGTGTATAAGTATAGATAGCACGTCTACGTCTAGAAGTTCATTTTCACCACCCCATTGAGTTTGGACAGCACCCCAGGATCAATCCTCCTTCCAC
>RJWT010025310.1:0-16167 GCA_004365215.1 Cuniculus paca | reverse complement strand
AAAGTTTATTCCCAGAATGAAAGTTGCTTTCTTTGCCCATGCAGAAGGTTTAGTGTTCATCAGGCATAAGTAGAGTTGCTATTTGTTAAATATTAAATGTATGTAATGATTTAATGTGTACATTATTGAAGACCACTTGGCTGATGGATACACCTGAAATATTTCTGAATCAGCACTGCATATATCAGAGAATAACTTCTCCGTATGAGGGAGGGAAGCTGCCAACCACTTTCCACATTACTAAGGTGGTATAAATTGAATCATTTTCTTTACTCTGCTTTGAGCCTCCTCCCTGCATAAGAACAATCCACTCTCATCATAGTGTGTGTTTGTGGACAGTCTGTGTGACTTGCTGTGGTCAATGGATTCACAGAGAAAGCCAAAAGGCTTACTGTGAGGACATCCCTGACATTTGTCACTCTCTCACATGATGGGGAATGTTCCAGATAGAGGCTTCTCTGTGGGCTGAAGGGTTCTGAAGACCACAGTCACGACTGACATGGAAAGTGAGTAAGAAATCAAGCTTGATGATTGCAAGTCCCTCAGACCTGAAAACCATTATTACTGCGATGGAACCTGGCTCATCCTGACTAATGCAGCCTGTTTACTGGCAAAAGCAAAATAAGCTACGTCCAAATGGCGATTTTGTCATTTAATAGTGATGTGAACTCAGACATTGATAAGGTACTGATGACCTTTACAATTTAAACTCATTTCCTTCTGTTAGAAATGAGTGTAACAGCCTCATCTTGCTGACCTCACAGAGTGACATGCGACTCAGACAGCATCATTAAAAGCATGGCACGCTAAAAAAGGACCATGCCCTTGATAAAGGCAAGGCACTAAGAGAGCTAGATTTTTTTTTCTCCTTTAGTGAGTTGTATGTACCAGTCTTTGCCTCTTTTAACTTTCTAATAAATAAATACTCTGCAGTATATCATTGTTGTAAAGTTTGATAAGCAGCCAAACATAGCTATTCAATGTTCTTACCTGAGGATGGCAAGTCTAACTGTAGGGTACCATTCTTGTTATGCATCTGACTTCAGAGGAGCACACACAAAACAATTCTGAGACATTTCGACTCTTGTCTAGTCATGCCTATCAATCTCATTACCTTTTTGGAGCCATGAGCATCTCACGTGCTGTCCAAGTTGCTTTCACATTCAGAGAACATTATTAAGGACAGAAAACGCTATTATTTATTTCACTAGAAAGAATTAGGAGAGTAATGAGCATTAGCTTTAGAGTCAGATAAACCTGACACATAGTAGTCACTCAATAAATATCTGCTGAATAAATGAATGGATTAGTTCAAATCTCATCAACGATTTCTAGCTATGTGTTACCGTGTTTGACTTCCCCGAGTGCTTCAGTTTCCATACTTATAGTGAACTAAGTAGTAATCCCTACCTCAAGGGGATTTTTTTTAAAAAGGATTAATGAAATGGAAGGTGTATGAGGTTGATCAAAGTGCCTGGTAAAGATTGAATAAATGTGAACCTTTAGTTTATTAGCCATGCTATATCCTGGAGTAGGTGGCCAGCGTACAGAATAAAGGAATGGACTTTAGGGCTTGCTTGCAGGCCTTGGTAAATGAGGTCTCTGGATTCCTTCTGAAAAAATCAATAGCATTTTGATAAGACCACACTTCTTTGCCTCAGAAGCAATGCCACATGAGTGTGCTGAGGAAAGCATTTAAAATGCTTTTGATACACAAAAGCTTCAAGGGCTCTGCTTTGGAATAGCTTTCCTAACAAAAGGAAGGACACTGCCTTCCATTGCCTTGATCCTCAATTGGTTTTCCATCTCCTCTGAATTTCATTGGCTTTATCTCCCCAAGTGGCGCCTGTGTCTGCCTCTTTAATACTTTTGCAAGTGCTTGAAAGACCCTTCTGTAGGTGTTGCTAAGTATCAAACTTAGGAATCTATATGAGCAACAAGAAGGTAGATGGCAAACTTTGAAATGATCTGCATCCACAAAAGAAGAAAAGAGGCTTTGTTTGGCTGAGTGCCTGCTATTTACCTGGTGCTTTTCCAGGTATTTATCATTTCCTTTAATCCTCACAGCAACCCTGTGAGATAAGTGGCTTTGGGTGTTTATATTTGCAGTGATGATTTTGAAATGAAGATATTAAGATACAAAGAAGTTTAGTAATTTGGCTAAAGACACATAAACAATTATGGCATTGCTGATCATCAAATGTTGGTCTATTCCATCCCCAAAGCCATGTTCTTTTCTTGACATCACCCTGCCTCACAGTTTCCTGCTGCACAGGATGCAACAGAGAAGTCCGACATCTTGGGCATTGTGGAGAAGCCTTCAGAGCAGGGGGTCCTGGGTGCCCTCACTGAGAATGTTATTTACTAATTATGGAGCCTTGGGCGGCTTACTTATCATCTCTGAACCTCCAATGCTTCATTAGTAAGAAGAACAAAAATCACCCTCTTCAGACTATGCTATGGTCATGAGAATCAGAGATGATGTTTGTAGAGTGCCTGGCATAGGGGAGTGGTTTAATTAATGCAAGTTGCTGATGTTAGTATTGTTATCCTCAATAAATGAATTTCTGAATAGGACAATGAGAGATACAGAGCTGCACTTGGTCAGTGTCTCATGGGTAGCACAGACATCATGCATATTTCTTATTGGTGTATTTTCCAAATACACAACACTTACATTTGTTTTGGGGGACTGGTATCATGAATATTTGAGAGAAAGTACAAGGGGAGATTGTTTCTTGCTAGGAGAACTGAGGCAAGACTGAAACCTGAACATTCACTAAATTGTAAAGTTCAGCATGGCAGAGATTGGTCCTACTTCTCTTTTTCTTAGCTATCTTTTAGGACCCAGGATAATGGGTAGCACAAAGTAAGTCTGTAGTAAAAGTGTGTTGATTAAATGAACACAAATTGGTCCTCAAAGAATGGCTTTTGAAGGAGCATCGAGGAGACTGGGAGGGAAGCAGAAAGAGAATTAAAAATGTGAGGTGATCAGAAAACACTGCATTTAGAGGAGACAGAAAGTGAAATGACATGGCTGGTGAAAAAAGATATGTTCCGATAAATAAAGTGGGAGGTCAGAGGAATTTGGAGTTTCAGATATGACATTGACCAGTGGTATTTAACATTGCAGAACATTTGGAGAAAAGGTGATTCCATCATCTGGCAATAAGACCAGTGGCTGTTTTGTAATTGGAGTCCTCAGTGATCTGATACCTATGGGGATTCAATGAAATGTGTAGAGCTTGACACAGTGCCTGGCACATAGTAGGCAAGCAGTAAACTAGTTATTACTAATATCACATTATTATTTATCACTCTGTGACATTTTGATGAGTGACAAGAGTGGAGGCCACATTATGGAGGTAGGAGAGAAAGACCAGAAAGATGGCAGATGTTGACATTTATCAGAAGCCCATCAGCATAAAGGACTACCCAGGCCCTCCTGAGGACCTGTTATAAAATGTCCTGATGTTCTTCTACTTATTGTTACATTGACATATCACTCAAGAGCCTTACTACCAGATTCAGAGTTAAGGTCTAAATAACATGATATATATAATATATTATATATATATATATCTGAAAATCAAATTCAGGACCTCATGCTTGCCAGTCATGTATGATATTAGGAGCCAGTTTTATTTATTTATTTATTTTTTAGCAGGATATATTTATTGAGAGAAAGAAAGCTTCTGTCTGAGAGAAGGGGTCCCGAGTGGGTTGCCAAAGATTCTGCCTTTTTTTAAAAAAATTTTTTATTTTAAAGATAGTAAAACCCAACAAAACAAAACAGAATAAATTCAGTCGAAATACAGCAGTGAAATTGGTACAGAATATCAAAGCAGGGTAATGGGAAAAGAACAATGGCTACTATAGTGTATCTTGTTATCTTCACAGTAGTTTTCCATTCCATCAGCTATAGCAAAATCAGACCAAAACAAAACAGAATAAAACCAATCAAAATAGAATATTGAGTAAAGAAAAAAAAATCAATAAGAATAAAACAAAACAGTGAGAACATTATTAGACTTTAAAAACAAGACAGAAAAAAAAGCTCCATATTTACCATATTGCATACTGTTATCCTTCCTATACATGCTCAGACTGTCAACCCCATGCCTGTAAATTCAACCTAACAATACAATCCTTCAGGTGCTTTTTGTACCTCAATTGCTATTAGCTCAGGTTGACCTCCAAACCAGCTGGTGGCTTATGAGGTGAGAGGGTTGGGTGATTTTCAGTCTGCATGCTGGTAGGCTTACAGGAGACACTGACTTCTTTCTCTTTCTGAGTCCCACACAGTCTGCGCAGTAGGAGCCAGTTTTATAAGCTGTTTCTAGGGACACCTTCCCATGAAACCCCAAATTTCTCTCTGCATCTAGGTATCATTTTGGGAATAAGGGCGAAGGGATAGCCAGGTACTGACCTTTATCCAAATGTGACTGAGTTACTTAATGCAACTGTCTGTATGATCAACCTGTGATTGTGAGATAGTACTAAAATTCACTTTCCTTGTTTTCTTGCTTCAGGCAGGTCTTGTGAAGAGGAACAGAGAAACTGGAGATTAAGGAGTAGTTTTATAACAAATCCTCTGGCAACTTTATGACCCCACTATGTGAATTGTTAAATAACTAGTTCTAGGGAGGTGATAAACATGAAATGCATAAGTGCTGTGGGAATTTCAAGAAATTACTTCAGTGAATTCAGGAAAGGCTGAGTGGAGGAGATGGGACTGAATCTGGTTTTTGTATTTTTTTTTTTTAGCTTCAACTAAAAATTTAAAACATATATAAAAATGGAAAGAATCATGAAATGAAGACCATATAATCATCAGTGAGATTCAGTGTGTGGTTGTTTCTTGGTATATTAGCTTTCCCTCTCTTAAGAGCCTACACATACATTCTTGTATAATATGCATGTTATGTATTTTGGGGACCATTTGAGAGTCAATTGTAGACAACATGACATTTTGTTCTGAAATACTTCAGAGGGCATCTGCTATGAATGAGGACTTTGTCTCAAGTAACCACAACACCATTATTATTATTATCCCCAAAGGCAACTGAGGAATCAGTTAATCTGCAGAAAAGGTAGGGTTTGGATTTTGGATGAGCAAACAAAGTGCCTTCTGAACTGGGGACTCAAGGTGAGTCCAAGCACAGCTGTAGTGGTCTGTTTGATTCCCTCCCTTTGATGTAAAATCGTTGGTGGACTAGAAGGCTGAAGTGATTTGCTAAAGGCCACAAAGGTAGTTTGGAAAGAGCTGGGGCCAGAAACCACATTTCCTGATTCCTTTTGCATTGCTCCTCACCGCCCTCCTCTTCCTGGCATCATACTAAATTTAGAATATGACATTCTTGGCTTTACACAGGGGCACCTTGAACTCAATCTCTGTTTAAGAAGTTTGTGGAGAGCACCTTTCTGCATGCGTTTTCAAGATGTTGCCAGTCCAGATCTTGCCAGTTCTCCTATAAAATCAAAGTTGAATCAGATGGAGAAGTAGAAGTGGGGATGACTAATACGCAAGTCATGGAAAAAACCTGAAATGATGTTCCAGGTCCTTGGGGGAAAAACAGCCCTGTTGCTTGGGCTGGTGTCCACTTTCTTATCCTGTGACCTTTGTGGCCTGGGTATTTCTCCTTCCACCTTGCTCTGCTTCCCACAGCAAGAGAGGAGGAGCCAGCAATTGCAGGGAGATCGGTGGACGGTAAGTCAGGTCACTGGTCTGTCTCCACTCCTGACTACTCCTGTCTCTTCAGACAGTGATTTTCTGCCAGGAGTGACTTTATTCCCAGTGCCACGTTTGGAGCCACTTTTGGTTGTCACCTCTGGGAGCTGCTAAGTGACACTGTCTTAGACACATCATCCATATGCTTCAGGCTTTAATGTGTGCTTACTTTGAAATGAAGATATTTGGGCCAGCTCAGTGGTTTTCCATCTTGACAATGCTTCAAAATTATCAGGAAGTCTTGCTTAAAAATGCAGGTGTCTGGTCTAATCATTAGAGAGTCTATAAATGGTTCTCAGAATACAGACCTTGAGAAATGCTCGGTTGGGTGATTTTTAAATGCTCCTTAATCCTCCTGTTTTTCAATTTTAAACATACAGATGTATAACAAATGTGTATAGAGCTCCTGTCTGAACTCAGAATGACTATAAACACAGGAAATGACAGTCCTCCTTAGGTACCGTCATCGGTATGCCTCCACTTCAGCGGCAACACGGAGCCACTAAGGGTGTAGTTGTGGTGAGACTTGAAACCACATTCTTTGTGCCCTTCACTTGAAGCCTGTGTGGCCACCAACACCTGGTGTGGATAACACTGTAGACACTTGGAAGTGCCAGTTATTTTGGAACACCTGGTATGACAGAGCTTGGGGGCACAACAGACGTTCCTGCAAATTCAGATATCTGCTCTCTAAGCATCTTCTCAGAGGTGGTTCTAGCACAAAGCCATCATCTGATGTGAATTAGGTTATAGAAGGCCAACAAAGAAGGCATAGACATACTTGTTTACTGTGAAATTTGGAGAGGAAAAGAATCTTTTTGAGTCATGTTTTATTTTGGGGGAGGCAAGCTTGGGTGTGCTGCTACTATTGGCAAGAGTATGACTCCAAGTATGCTCATGGCTGTTAATCATTGAATGTTTTCTGTGAGTCAGAGAAGACTGATGCATGACACCAGTTAAATCTAAGGATCCCTGCAGTGAAGACATTATCTTTTTATCATTTCTTAGATGAGGACGCTAAGGTTCAGAATCATTTAATAACTTATGCAACATATCACTGTTTGTGTCAGTGTCTGCTGATCAATACAGACTGATTCCAAAATTTATCCTTTGTCTATTCCTTAATTGTTCCTATAAGGGTTAAAATTGATCCTGGAAAGGCAGGAACAAGGAAATTAGAGGGAAACAGACTCTAAGTACTCCACAAGTGTCCTCTCTCTCTCTCTCTGTATATGATCAAGGTCGACTTTCACTTGAAGTTATTTGGATGTATTGGGGTAAGAGTCAGTGTCTATATACTTCATCCTTCCTTAAGTAACCAAGCTTCTTTCCTAATATTAGTATATTTCAAGAAAGTATTTTCCCTTAAAGAAATCTAGCTTCATAAAACAAACAATACTAAACATAAAAAAAATCAAACCTTAGCACAATTAGTAGTTGACCTCAACACTTCAATTTCACAAATAGACCAACTAAACAAAAGAATTAACAAAGAAATATCAGAGATGAACCACATCTTTGAGTAGATGCACTTTATCTACAGAGTGTTTTACCCTACCAAAAAACAACACATATTCTCAGCAACTAGTACAAAAATGAACTTAAATAAATACAAAAGAATTGAAATCATCCCATGTATGCTATCAGATTATAGCACATTAAAACTAGAAATCAATCACAAAGAAAACCACAGAAAATTTTCAAATACCTAGATACTAAATGATACACAACTGAACACACGGGTCACAGAAGAAATCAAAGAAATAATTAAACAGTTCTTACAATAAAATAATAATGTTAGTACAACGCACCAGAATCTTTGGGACATAATGAAAGTAGTCCTAAGATGAAAGTTTATTGCTGTGAGTGTTCACATTAGAAAAACAGAGTGAGCTCAAATAAACAACCTAGTGATTTACCTTAAGGTGATGTACCTTCAGAAAAACAAGAACAGTCCAAAAGCAATCCTAGTACAAGGAAGGAAATCATAAAGATCAGAGCAGAAATTAATGCGACTGAGACTTAAAAATAACACAAAGAATCAATGACTTGAAGAGTTGGTTCTTTGAAAGAATAAACAAAATAGACAGACTCATAGTTGAACTTACCAAATGAAGGAAAGAAAAGACCCATGCTAATTAGAAATGAAAAAGACAAAATATCATAACAGACACTACCAAAATCCAGAAGATTATTAGTAACTACTATGAAAAATTGTACTCCAAATTTAGAGAATCTTTAAGAAATGGACAGATTCCTCGACCTGTATGAATTACCAAAACTGAACCAAATAAAACTTTAAAACTCTGAGGCAATGAAATTGATACAGTAATAAAAACAAAGCAAAGCAAAGCAAAACAAAACAAAACAAAACAAAACAAAACAAAACAAAACAGCAAAAAGCCCCCACCACCTGAGAAAAGCCCAGAACCTGATAGATTCATTGCTGAATTCTGTAAGAACTCTGGGGAAGATATAATGCCAATATTCCTCCAACCCTTTAGTAGAATTGAAAATGAAGGAGAACTTACAAACTCATTCTTGGAGCTAACATTATCCTAATTCCAAAACCAGTACCTAACTAAACCCAAGATCTACAAGTCAATTTCTTTAATCAACATAAATGCAAAAATCCTCAACAAGATATTGGCAAACAGAATGCAACAAATTGTCAAAAAGATCACATATCATGACCAAGTAGGCCTCATCCCAGGGATGCAAGAATTGTTCAACATGTGAAAACCAGTAAATGTAACACACCACATACACAAAAGCAAGGACAAAAATCACATGATCATTTTGGTAGATGCAGAAAAAGCCTTTGACAAAATTGAACATCCATTGATCATAAAAACTCTGAAGAAAATAGCTGTAAAAGGACCTTATCTCAAGCTGATAAAAAAAAGTATGATAAATCAACTGCCAACATTATGTTAAATGGGGAAAATCTGAAAACTTTCTTTCTAAAATCAGGTGCAAGATAGGGACTCAATATAGTACTTTAAACATTAACCAAAGAAATCAGGCAAGAGAAAAGAATAGAAATGATACACATAGGAAAGGAAGAAATCAGATCATCATTATATGCAAATGATGTGATCCTTTATACAGAAGACACAAAAAATTTCACCAGAAGACTCCTAGAATTAATATCCACATTCAGCAATGTAACAAGATACAAAATAGCACACAAAATTCAATTGCATTCCTGTACACTGATAATGAATCCACCAGGAAAGAAATTAGGAAAACAATAGCATTCACAATAGCATCAAGAAAAATTAAATACTTAGGAAATAACCTAATCAAGGGAGTGGAAAATCTGCACATGAAAAGCACAGAACTCTGAAAAATGAGATCAAAGAGGGCATCAGAAAATGGAAAGATATCCCCTGTTCCCGGATATAGGCAGAACTATTATTGTCAAAATGACCATACTTCCAAAACTGATATATAGATTTAATACAATTCCAATCAAAATACCAATAGCACTCCTCACAGAACTAAAGAACACAATCCAAAAATACCTATGGAATGAGAATAGAGCAGGCACATCAAAAGTAACTCTGGGAAAGAAGAGAAAAGAGGAAGCATCATAGTCCCAGATTCAAAGTAATGTTACAAAGCTACAGTGATCAAAACAGCATGGTACTGACATAAAACAGATATATGGATCAGTGAAACAGAATAGAGGACACAGAAACAGCCTCAAACTTTTAACTATTTGATGCTTGATAGAGGGGCCAAAAACATAGGTTGGAGGAAAGATAGCCTCTTTAGTGAATGGTGCTGGGAAATGGGAAAGAAGATTGAAACTAGACCTGTATCTTTTACCACACACTCAACAAAAATCAAAATGGACCAAATATCTAAATATTAAAACAGAACTAATTAACCTGCTAGAAGATAAACTAGGTAAAACTCCTTAAGTCATAGGTATAGGCAAGGACTTTCCAAACAACCTAACTGAACAAGAAATGACATCAAAGATCAAACAGAATTCCATCACATTAAAAAACTTCTGCACAGCAAAGAAAACAATCAACAAAGTGAAGAGACAAACTGCAGAATGGAAAAAAATTTTGTCAGCTACATTTCGGACCAAGAACTAATATCTAGAATATATGAAGAACTAAAACAAACTAGACATCACAAAATAAAAGGTCGAATAAAAATAAGGACAAATGAAATGAATACACATTTAACAGAAGAAGGACAAGTGGCCAATAAATTCATGCAAAATGTTCATTATCACTGGCCATTAGAGAAATGCAAATTTAAACAGCACTGAGATTTCATCTTACTCCAGGATGAATAGCTGTTGTCTAGAAATCAAACAGTAACAAATGCTGGGGAGGTTGTAGAGCAAAAGAATCCTTCTAGATTGTTGATAGGAATACAAACTGATATAATCAGTATGGAAACCATTATGGAGATGATCAAAAATCTAAAACTATAAATACCATTTGTCTCAGCTATTTCCCTTCTAGGTATCTTCTTGAAGAAGTGGCAGGTATCATATTACATGATACACTCATACCCATGTCTCTGGCTGCACAATTCATAATAACTAACTCTTGGAAGTGGCCTATATATCCATCATCAGATGACAGGACTAAGAATATGTGGTATTTATACATAATGGAATACCACTCTATCATAAAGAAGGATAAATTTAACTCATTTGTAGGAAAATGGATGTAAATTGAGACCATGCTGTTGAATAAAATAAATCAGACATACAATCTTAAATATCACATGGTTTCTCTTATATGAGAACTCCAAAATACAGATAATTTTAGAGCAAAAGAAAAGATAACTAACAGAAAACAGGGAGCTAGATCTTTTGCAGGTGGGAAGGGGATCAAGAGATGGAAGTAGGAAAAATAGATCGAACACTGGAGAAGTGGTTATGAAAAGAATGAAGATGTGCTATGTACATGCACCAACACCACACAATCAATGTGAACATTATGAACTGCAAACATGCATTAATAAAAACAGAAATTTTAAGAAAAAGTTTTTCCTATATGCATACGTTTTTCTAAAGTCTCATCACAGAACTATTAAATTAGAATTCTGGATATAGGACTTGAGTTTTTTTAGTCTACAAATCTTCAAAATGTCTGCAAGTAGAACTATTATTCCTTTTGTTGTGAGCTTTTTCTCTGGAGACTGTCTAGTCACATGCAGACACGTTATCTGGTTGCTGCAGTACAGTGAGTCACTGTCTTTGCCAATGTGGGCAGAGTGGGTGGGAGTCTTCGGAGAAAAACCTGTAGTACGTTTGGACTGATGTGAAGATATATGTAGGAGAAGCCCACCCACCTTCCCCAAAGTGTGATTTAGAGACCGGATCTGGGTGGGTCCTTTAGTGAGATATTCTAAATAATCTCTTAGGGCCTCTAATGCTGAGGAAAATGGGTACTGGATTTCAGAAAAGTTAAATACCAAAGAGATTGATGAAGATGTCAAAGGTGAATTTTGCTAAAATAAATTGGTGGTAAGCACATTACTGTGTGTTTTAAAATAATTTAACATTGAGTTGTAATTGTATCTACAATTTATTAGATGTAGTTGCTGTTTTAAGAGACACAGAAAAGCTGGTGTGGTGTCACATGCCGGTATTCCCAGCACTTGGGAGGCTGAGGCAGGAGGATCACTGTGAATTCATGGCCTGCCTAGGCTACATAGTGAATTGAAGGCCTGTCTGAACTACATAGACAGATGTTGTCTCAGAAAACCTAAAAAATAAATAAAAAAATAAAAAATAAAAAAAATTAGAAATTAGAACATTCCATATGATTTTGCACTAAAATGCTAATATCATGCTTTGTGGGTTTCTCACTGGAATGATCTTTCTTTCTGAAAATGCATGTGGGTTCACAGTTGGTTATAGCACATTTTTTTCAGTGTATACAGTAAGCACTGGGTCTTTGTTATTTTCTTTCTTGTAATTAGAATCTTTAAACAGGTAGTTTATTTCTTTCTCCGTCTAACTCCCCGGTCACTCTGCATCTCTGTAATGGTTCTGAGTTTTATTGCAATCTATCTGTTATGCATTTGCTTTGCTCTACAGTGAGAAGAACCTAAGGAACAGAAACTGGGTAGGCTGCATTCTGTAGATCCACTGATTGGCATGGGGAGAGCACTGAAGAAATGTATCAGGTGAATAAGCAAATATATTTTCTGCTCTATCTAAGCCAACTCTTGCTTTGGTAAGCACTCAGCATCCACTGAGCTACTAGAAAGATAAATCAAAATGTTTTCTGTTTGTATATGAAAGTGGTACTATTGATCTGCTGTCACTGTGAAATGACTATGTGGAGCGGGGTGATTTACTGGCAGTGTTTAGGAATTAGCGGAGATCAAGCTACCCATTTAACCCAGATTTCTTACAGCCACATGTATTTCAGACCAAGACATTTTGCTATTTTTAGAGTAAGATATTTAATTTCCATTTCTCTATTTTTTAATATAAAGGCAAGATGCGTTTTTTTTTTGTAGAAAAAAAAGTACAGATATAGGTCAATGAGAATTCATTGGTTATAGGTAACACAAACCAATGAGAACTAATTTATCCAAAAAGGTTTAATTAATTAAAAGAATTACTAGGAAGCTTCCAGAATGGACAGCAATACCAAAAACAAGTTTAAGTATAATAAGAGAATCTCTAGGGATTAATGTGTAAGAATTTGGTTGCTGCAGATAGTTAGCACTTTGAATAAATGAATGAAATGAATGAAATGTACCATTTTTCTGTTCTAATAGAACTCAGCTGAAGAATCTTGCTAGTTCCTTTTTGGATGTCATAAGCACCTTGGTTTGTACTCAGCTAGTGATAACAAGAATCTAGCCATGGTGAATTTCCGCAGTGGTGAACAAGGAGCCTCAACTATTCTCTAATCGAGATGCACATAGGAGAAGGAGGTGACTCTCCAAAAGGAAATCAGGAGTGTGGTGCAGGAATGGGTGCAGGAGGTGGTGGTGGGTGAATGAAGATTATTTAACCTATAACCCTCCCATATGGTGATGACATGTGGTGTTTTTTTGTTTTCTTTCCAGATTATTCTAATCATAACTCTGAAAAACAAATGAGAATCTTACTATATGTCATTTTTCTAACTTTTATCATATGTCCTTAGAATTTTCCCATTAAACATACTTCAAAAGTCTTCTGATAATGGACTATAACAGTTCCATCTTATAATACATGGAATTATTCAGTAGAAAGATATTTCGGCTATTTTCAGGTCTCCACTATTATAACATAATGATAAGGTGACATGGTAGAACAAAATGGGCTTTAGTGTCTGGGATAATTCTATTTAAAATTCAGTCCTACCATTCCCTAATTAAATGATCTTAAGGAAAAACATCTAACCTCTGAATCTCAGTGTCCTTATTATAAAAAAAAAGCGATATTCACATGTATCTTATAGAGCTGGGCATTATGAGGATCCAGCTTACCATGACTTCAGTTACAATTGCCTCCAAGTAACCCTAGTTGGTTTTTCTTGCATAGTTTCCCAGAAAACTATGACTAGACAAAACCATTAGGGTGGTACATGGAGTCGCACAGTCATACTCTGCTTCTAGAAAAATTCTTGATGCTTTGATATTAGTTTAAGATAACCCAGGTACATTGCAGCTAGGTCACTCAAAAGCTAGTCACTTCTGTCTCAACCAATTTATATTTCCCTCCTTCTTCCCCAGTTGGAGGGAAACATTTGGTGTCCCTGCCTGGACTTCATAGGTCTGTCAGGAAGCTCTTCCAATATATTCTGTTCTGTGAAGCTACTTGTCTGCCTCTCTTTCTCTGGTCTTATCCCAAAGAAAGGCCAGTTGTGCCCTGGGGCCAGGCTGTTCCAGAAAAGAAATTAACAGTTTAAAGTGACTGTGTGATATCCAAGTATATAAACTGGAACAAAAAGTTCTAGATTACAAGTGTAGTTTAAAAGAAATCTATGTTGGGGACATTTGAAAAGCTGAAAGAATATGAAGCGAGATAGGAAGAATATTAAAGGAAGGAGAGACACCATCCTATGCAGTATGAGCTGTAAGAAGGCCAGGACTGAAAACAGCTGTTTGATGTGGCAATCTGGAGATTATTTGTTTCTTTACCTGGAGTGGTTTCCATGGGTTTGTAGATCAGGAGCTAGAAAAGGACATCTGATAATTGTGGAGTGTAGATTTTAAAGGTTCATGTAAACAAGGAAAGAGAAAGGAGGAAGGAAAGCTAGAGAGGATGATGTTTTTTAAAAGATGGAGAAGATTTGTACAAGGTTTTAGGCTGAGGGAAAGAAGATACTGAAGAGGAAGAGATTACAGATACAGGAAAGAGGGAAGAAGTCACTCATTTGTTCATTTCTTTACTCAGTTTTTTATCAAATTAGAATTAAAGGGCCTACTATGTGATAAGAACTGACTCCATGCACTGGATGCAGCAATGACCAGGGTGGGTTGGGTTGGACTAACTGTAGAACATATGAACTAGCAGAAGAAACAGACAATAAACAACAATGACACAAGAATAGCACCCTCAAAGTAATGTAGGAAGAAAATATAAGGGAGTAAAAAGCGTTCACAGAGCATCAGACTAGATCTGCTGTTTTATAAGAAGTTTCCCCTTTATATTGTGTGTTCGGGGATGACCTAGGGAGACAATATTTAAGGACACAGTCATGTGACGATCTGTAGGAAGAGATTGTAAGGAGAAGGAAGGAACAGTGCAAAGGCTCCAGGATCAGCTTGGCACATTTGGGTAGCAAAAAGAAAGTGAGGGGAATGGATAAAAGAGATAGTTAGAGATGTGGTCAGAAAAGAAGAGAAAGACAAGAGACCAGATGTGGAAGGACTTTTAGGACAAAGGCTTATTCTAATTGACATTAAAAATCACTAAAAGGGAATGATTTAATGTTTTCAGAGGATCATTCTCACTGCTGTGTGAATATATTGTAGGAGGCAGGAACAGAGGGTGGGGGGCCAGTTAACAAGTGATTGCTGTAGTTAAAGAAAGTGACGACATGAATTGGACTAGGATGGAGATGAGAAATGGATGGAATCAGGCTACAGTTCAGAGTGGAGTCAAAGAGCACGCTGACGAATTGACTGGAGGGAAAAGAAGAATCATGAAGGGCTTGCTGATAGAGGGCAAGACTGAATTCAACTATCTTATTGAAATAGGGAAAAGTTGGAGAAACGTGTGGATCAAGAGTTCGACCCATACATGGTAAGAGAATGATGAGGAAATGACCTGGAAAAGTAGGTTTATTGCCCCTGCTGTCTCTAGTTCTATAATTGCAGCTGTGTCTGAAAGTCCTCAGGTTCCTGAAAAGTAAGTCAGATTAATTTGGAATACCTATTTCTTGACCTTGCTGATGATTTCTTCCCTGGTCCTACCTCTTACCCAGAGGCCTGGTTCTGGACAATCGTATTTTTCTGATTTATTACTTAGCTTCTCATCTGAATCTCAGCTCTGTATACTTCCTTGATCTCAGCATTAGCCTCAGCTGCAAAATACTCCAACAGACACTGCAGGAATTCCTCACCCTTTTTGTCCACTCCAGCGACCTGGGTCCTAGAACCCTGGTTAGCCAGTGGCTCCTCTCTCTCAACCTATGGAGAAAAATCCAGTTATTTATAATCTGTTAAACTATAGATTAATTCCACTAATTGTTTATACATTCTGTGATTGTTATCCTTAAGAAAATTCTCCTTTGTTTCAAGTACTAGATTAAACTAAGTCTTTGTTAGGATTTTTGTAAACATATCCAGATTTAAATGTCCATTAAGCAGGTTCACTGACACTCTATTTCAAGCTACCATTTTGTACTTGAACCTTCAAAAAGTCTCTTTGTCCTGCCAGTGTAGTCTATGCAGTGTAACCAGGATCATTTCTCCAACACAAAGTTGACCCTGGCTGGCTCATTGCTTATGGTTCTCCATTACCTGCAGGATAAAGCCTCCTATTCCTTTCACGCCTTGGAAGAGTCATTAGCAGCCCGCGAAGGGTCCGTAGGCTTCCTACATTTTCTAGTTGCTCTTATGATCGGTTGGGTCTCTGTGGCTAGTTATGGCCAGCAGGGGATAAGTGTGTCATTTTTGGGTCAATGCATGTGCCACCTCCTCTCACAGGCTTCATCTGCAATGGTAACCCTGAAGGCCACGTATTGAGAAGACAGCATCAAAAGAGAGTGAGGTTCTGGGTGTTTTATGAAGGTGGAGAACTGTCAACTGTCCTGGGGTTTTCCTTGATTTCCATTGTAGTTTATTTGGCAGAGAAATAAATTTTGAACTCCAAAGCACCAAGCTTTAGAGTTTCTTTTCTGTAATGAAGCCTAGAATACTTGCTTAATGCACATGGCTAACATGGCCCTGTGGACTTCAACTCCAGTCCATCTTTCTAGCTTGTCTGACTCTCCAGGCATGGGGGA
>RJWT010025308.1:0-16172 GCA_004365215.1 Cuniculus paca | reverse complement strand
TTTTGGCATGTTAATATTTTCATATGAGAAACCATGTGATATTTAGTTCGTGTGTCTGATTTACTTCACTTAACATTATGATCTCAAGGTCTATCCACTTTCCTACAAATGATTCGAGCTCATTCTTCCTTATGGCAGACTAATACTCCATTGTGTGTAAATACCTACTTTTGTTTATCCATTCATCTTTTGATGGATATATGGCTGATTCCAAGATTTAGCTATTATCAGTTAAAGTGCTATAAAATGGATATGCATGCATCACTGTAATATGATGTCTTTAACTCTGACAAAGATACCTAGAAGGAGAATAACTGGGTAGATGGAATTTCTAGTTTTAATCTTTTGAGGAATCTCCATACTGATTTCCACAGTGGTTGTACTAGTTTACATTCCTCCCAATAATGTAGAAAGTTTCTGTTTTCCCTCCAGCCTACCCAACATTTGTTATTACAAGGATTTGATTTCTTGATGTAGCCATTCTTTCAGGAGTAAGATGAAATCTCAATGTTGTGTTAATTTGCATTTCTCTAATGGTCAGCGATGTTGAACATTTCTTCATGTATTTATTAGCTGTTTGTACTTTTTCTGGGAAGTGTATATTCATTTCACTTGTGCAGGTTTTGATTAGGTCTTTTATTTTGGAGGCTAAACTTCTTTTGTGGGGGGTTCTAGATATTAGTTCTCTGTCTGAAGAATAGCAAAAAAAATTTCCCCCATTTTGTAGGTTGTCTTTTCACTCTGTTGCTTGTTTCTTTTGCTGCACAGAGCTTTTTAATTTGATATGATTCTATTTGTTGATTCTTGGTACTATTTCTTGTGCCACTGGGTTTCCATTCAGAAAATCCTTGCTTATGCCTATGACCTCAAGAGCTTTACCTGTTTTATCTTCCAGCAGATTGTTTCTGTTTCAACATTTAGATCCTTGATTCATTTTGATTTTAGTTTAGTACATGATGAAAGATATGGGTTTAGACTCAATCTTATGCATGTGGATAGCCAGTTTTCCCAGCACCGTTTATTGAAGAGGCTATCTTCCCTCTAGCGTAAGTTTTTGTCCCCTTTGTCAAAGATCAAATAGTTAAATGTGTTTGGGGTTGTTTCTGCATCCCCTATTCTGTCCCATTGATTCTCATGTCTAGTGTGTGTGTGTGTGTGTGTGTGTGCCAGTACATACAGTTTTTTAAATCACTGTAGCTTTGTAATGTAATTTCAAATTCATGATTCTAATGCTTCGCACTTTGCTTTTGTTACCCAGGATTGCTTTTGCTATTCTGGAACTCTTCTGGTTCCATATGGAATTTAGGATTGTTTTCTCCAGTTCTGTGAAAAATGCTGTTGGTATTTTGATTAGGATTTTGTTAAATCTGTGTATCAGTTTTGGATGTGTGGTCATTTTGACATATTGGAACAGGGGACATCTTTCCATTTTCTGATGTTCTCTTTGGTCTCTATTTTTGGGATACTATAGGTTTCTTTCATTCCCTTGGGTTAATTCCCAAGTATTTGATTTTCCTTGGTGCTTTTGTGAATGGTACTTTTTTCCCTAATTTCTTTCTCAGTGAGTTCGTGATTGGTGTATAGGAGTGAATCGATTTGTGTGTGTTGATTTTGCATCCTGCTACATTGCTGAATTTGGTTATTAATTATAGAAGTATTTTGATGGAATTTTTTGAGGCTTCTATGTAGAAGATACTGTCATTTGCAAATAATGATGATTTTATTTTTTTTCTTATACATATCTCTTTTATTTCTTTTTTCACCTAATTTCTCTAGTAAAGTTTTGAGTACTATATTGAACACAAATGGTGGCAGTGGGTAGCCTTGTCTTATTCCTGAATGTAGAGAGAAAGTCTCCAGTTTTCCCCATTTAATAAGATGTTGGCAGTAGCTTTGTCACAATGGCTTTTATCAGATTGACAAAGCTTTTCTTTCCTTCCTTCCTACCTTCCTTCCTTCCTCCCTGCTTGCTTGCTTGCTTGCTTGCTTTTGCCTATTGAGACAGGGTCTCACTACACAGTGTAGGCTGGTCTTGAACTCCTGCCAATCCTCTTGCCTCACCATGTGAGCCACCAAGCCCATCTGAGATAAGGTCCTTCTATACCTATTTTCTTCAGTATTTTTTATCATGAATGGATACTGGATTTTGTTAAAGGTTTGTTTTGTGTCTATTGAGATGATCATGTGACTTTTGTCCTCGCTTCTGTTTATGTGAAGAATTACATTTATTGACTTGCATATGTTGAACCATCCTTGCACTCCTGGAATGAATCCTACTTGGTCATAATGTATGCTCTTTTTGATGATTTGTTGCAGTCTATTTCCAGTATCTTGAGGATTTTATTTATTTATTTTTTAACCTACGTTCATTATAGAAATTGGCCTGCATTCTCTTTTTTGGTCGAATCCTTGTCTGGTTTTGGGATCAGGGTAATGCTAGCTTCTAGGAATGACTTTGGGAGTACTCCTTCTCTTTCTATTTCTTTAAAGAACTTGAGGAGTACTGGTGTTAGATCTTCCCTGAAGTTCTTGTAGAATTCAGCAGAGAATCCGTCTGGACCTGGGATTTTCCTAGTTGGCAGATTTTTAACTACTGCTTCAATTGCATTGCTTGTTATTGGATTATTCAAGATTTTTTATATCTTGTTAGTTCAGTATTGGTGATTCTTATGTATCTAGGAATCTATCCATTTCTTCTGAATTGTCTAATTTTATTGGTATATAGGCTTGCAAGTAATAATCTTCTGGATTTCAGCAATGCCTGTTATAATTTTACTTCTTCATTTCTAATTGCATTGATTTGGCTGTGTTCTTTCCTTTTTGGGGTATGATTGGCTGAGGGTTTGTCTATTTTGTTTATTCTTTCAAAGAAACAGCTCTTTGATTCATTGATTCTTTGTATTTTTTTTTTTGTCTCAAGTTGATTGATTTTTCCTCTCATCTTTATAATTTCCTTCCTACACTAGCTCTGGATGTGGATTGTTCTTGTTTTTCTAGAATCTTGAGGTGCATCCTTAGGTTATTTATTTGGACATACTTTGTTTTTGTGTTGTGGGCATTCATGGCTGTAAACTTCCTTCCTAGGCTGATTTCACTGTGTCTTATGAGTTCCGATATGTTGCCCTTGAGTTATTATTTAGTTCTAGGAACTGTGAGGTGGGGAGGAGCTGAGGGTAACAAAAGAAGGTGGGGGTAGTTGAGGGCCAGGGACAAGGGCCAGAGTGTGAATTCTGTATTTTAAGCTTGACTCCCAGGTTATCAGGAAGGAATCGATATCAAGGTAGGTGAGAACATACCTTATTTACTAATTAGTCTTGATTCATCACTTTTAAATATTTATATAGTTAAAAAAAAACCTGTAGGGCTGGAGGTGTAGCTCAGTGGTAGAGCACTTGTCTAGCATGCTGGGGACCTGCGTTCAATCCCCAGCACTGCAAAACAAAAATACCAACAAAAAGTAAAAATAAAGCAAAACTGAAAACGAATAAAATATTTATTAGTTACAAAGGGGAAAAGAATAACATTATAGGGCATAAGTTCTTGCAGATGTCACCTTTTTCACTGTATCTTGTGACTAAGACAAACATCTTCAGTTACAGGAATATAGAGATTGTGTACTACCTGACAAGTTATAAGAAGAATACATCCAATTTGTTAGACATCCAATCTGTTGGACATGGTGGCACATGCCTGCAATTCCAGCATTTGGAAGGCTTAGGAAAGAAGACCATGAGTTCAAGGTCATGCTGGGTATGACCAGTGAGTTCAGTTCTAGCTCGGGCTACATAAAGGAAATCTGTGTGTCATCTTGCTGCTAAAGATACATAATGCAAACCCATTTGTGAAGAAATAACAGAAAAACACAATTGAATGACATTCTACAGAGTACCTGTCCTAAAGTTTTCATTCGTGTCATAGTTATGACCATCCAACATTTAAGGAGCTGACAGACATTGAAAAGTCCTAAGATATCTGACTGAAATGGCTCCTTTGGCAATAACGGGGTGTACGGACTGGACGATAGTGATGTATCAATGCCAGTCTCCTCAATTTGAAGGCTATGCCATAGTCACGCAGACCACCTTTATTTGTAGGAACTACACTCTTAAGCACTGGGAGGCTGGCCAGTGATAAGAAACATGACAGCATGTTACTCTCCAGTGATTTGGGGGAGAAAATTCTTTGTACTGTATTCGCAAGTTTCTGGTAAGTTTTTTTGGTACTGGAAATCGAACTCAGGACCTTGCACAAGCTAGGCAGGCGCTGTCCTGCTGAGCTATAGCCCCAGCTGGTAAGTTTTAAAATTGTTTAAAAACCAAATAATTTATTCAAAGGAAAAAAACCCAAGTAAAATAAGTATATGTACATACATATAAATAAAAGCTGGAAAGATACACATCTAACTATTAATGGTAACTTTGAGAAAAGAATTACAAACATAAGAGGCACCTTAAAATGCAGTATTACTTTACAGATTTCTGTATTATTTTAAATTAAAAAAAAATGTCAAGCCATACCTCTGAAGAGAAAGGACCTGACTTGAAATAACTAAACTTTTTTTTTATTTCCCTGGGGTTTAAACTTGGGAACTGGGGCTGGGGATTTAGCTCAGCCGCTTAAGTGCCTGCCTGGTAGGCGTGTGTTCCTGAGTTCGATCCCCAGTACCAATAAACAAACAAACAAACAAACAAACAAACTTGGGAACTCACACATGCTAGGCAAGAGCTCAACCACTGAGCTACCTCCCCAGTCCTTGGTATGATCTTGCTAAATTGCCCAGCCCTGGCTTGTAATCCGGGATCCTCCTGCCTCAGGTGCCTGGGAAGGTGGAATTTAAGAGCGTGCACCACTGTGCCTGACGCTTCTTTTGTTTTTCTTGTCTGCAGCGCTGCGGATCAAACCCGTGACCTTGTACGCGCTAATCACTGGCTCTGCCAGAAGCCACGCCCTCAGTTAACTGACTAAACTTTCCAGAGCTGTTAGTCATGAATGATACTTCTGACACTCGGTGGCACGCAGACTGGCTTTATTTACTGTATTTACTGCTTTACTTGTTTTTTGAAATAGAGTCTGGCTGTGGAGTTCAGGCTGGTTTTGAATTCACTATGTAGCCCAGGCTGGCCTCGAACTTAAGGCAACCTTCTGTCTCAGCCTCTGGAGTACTGGGATGACAGGTGTTGCACTGTCACATCCAGCAGACTGAGCATTTTAAAGGTTCGTTTTAATATTAGCACTTACTGTGGATCTATGTATGCTTTCTGTCTCTAGGGCCTCTTTTGAAAGAGTCAGCCCGCCTTCTCACAGCTAAGTTTAGCTTCCAATTTGCTTTTCTTTTATTTGCTTATTTTCTCTAACCTTTCCTTCATAGATGTTTGGGAAATTTTAAGGTATTGGTTCAAAGGACTGCTTTCTCTATTTTATTTAAAAAAATTTTTTTACTCCCTGCAGTATTAGGTTAGAAATTAAGTTGCCTTAGACTCTGTAGTTGTAAAGAATAGGGGAAAGGAAAAAAGAGGAAGAAAGAACTTTAAAACCATACAATCTTTTCTATCAAGCACAAAGCGACACAATTACCTTTCTTTTTTTTGTTGTTGTTGTTGCATAGGTAGGGCCACATAAGGTCCTTGAATAACACTTAGTGGAATTTGTTATCTAGGGTATTTCAAAGTCACACACTGTAAATATTTAAATTTAGGTAACCCTCCATACTAGTTAGAATCCTAGCACATCCTGAACTCTCATTGGACCTGATTTCTGGCCTCCTTTTTTATCTCCACCAGCCTATATTAACTTTGCATAAGGTCCATGACACTCAGTGTTAATAAAGGTAATGACATCCATTTAAGTAAAATATAGTTGAGAAGCACATGATGAAAAAGGGAGCCTGAATTTGGGGAATGATTAAGTTTCTGCCTTCTGGTGAAATTTTTAGTACACAAAACTAGGTCTTAGGCTCCTTTTGTAGTGCCCAAAGTGCCTACCACAGTGCTTGACTCACAAAAGACTCAATAAGCACTTGTTGACTTTGTAAAAACTTACTCTAGGTGTCCACAGGGACATATTTCCTGGCCCTGATTTCCAGAGGCTCATATAAAAATAGATCATGACAAAAATATGTTGCAGAAACAAACTTCTGGAAATGTGAAATACTGGGTCATGCTTTTTTACCCTTTCCACCAATAAACAGTAAAACTATATACAGGGAACTGCAATTTAACTTTCTCTGAGTTTTCTCTAACACTTTGATAATAAAAAAATCAGTGTAGGTATTTCATTTTACAGTGCTCAAAAATAAGAGTTATTTGTTTCACCTGTTAGTGCTTTCTGTCAAAAAATAAAATCTCATAGAGTCTAAGATTTGATAAATACAAACTTTCAAAAGGCACATAGGCATAAAGTTCTATGCAATAATTGTGCACTGATTTAGACAATATCATACTGAGTTTGTAATTCAAAGATGTGATTCTTCAGAGAGGCAGTCTCCTCCCTTTTCAGCAACAGGGACTAGTTTTGTAAATGACAATTTTTCCCTGGATGGGGGAGGGATTTTTTTTAAATTCTTTTTTTATTGGTGAATGTTTGTGATATATAACAATTACATTCCCCAGTGCTAGCATCATGGCCTCAGCTCTACCTCACATCCTAGGCATTAGGTTTTCCTAAGGAATGTACAACTTAGATCCCTTTCACATGCAGTTCATGGTACAGTTTGTTCTCCTGTGAGAAGCTAATGCTGATGATGATCTGATAGGAGGTGAAACTCAGGCAAGAACTGCAGTGATGAAGAGTAACTGTAAATACAGACAAAGCCTCCTTCAGTGGCCCACTGCTCACTTCCTGTTGTGTGGCCCAGGCACTAACAGGCTATAGACCGATACCAGTTTGGGACCCTGCTTTAAAGGTTTCTAAACTGGATGAGGGGACACACACCTGTATTCCTAGCACTTTGGGAGGCTGATGCGGGAGGATTGTAAGTTTGAGTCTTGCTTGGGCAATTTAGCAAGACCTTGTCTCAAAATAAAAAAATACAATTCAAAGGACTGGTGGCACAGGCCTGTAATCCCAGCACTCTGGGAAGCTGAAGCAGAAGGATCACAAGTTTGAGCCTAACCTGGACAATTTAGCAAGACTTTGTGTCAAAAAATGAAGAGCTTGGAGTTATAGCTCAGGGAGAAGGCCCTGGGTTCAATCCCCAATACCACAAAAAAGAAAAAAAAGAAAAAAAAAAAAAGGAAGAAACTAAGATTGTCCTAAGGACCAAATTAATCCAAGGAGGTGCGTTAGTTCTCCCAGGCTCCTCTGGGGTTTCATCTGATATGTTTCCTTCATACTCACCATAATCACCTGTGAAGTGGGAAAATGCCTTGCAGTACTTACTAGGACAGGATCAGGCCTGCACCGGTTGAGAAATAAGGAAAGCACATTGCCACAGCCTCTGTGAAAAAGCCCCAGCTTTTCAGAAACATGCTTTCCCCTACTTAAATTCCCCATTGAGTTTCTAGGGCCTCCATAACCTCCCAGTCCTTCCAAGCCCTTTTACCCTCGTGGCATTACTCACCCTTGTAATTTGTTCCCTCTCCAAGGACTACTTCATGCTTCACGTATGATCCTTATCAAAACTCAGGCGTCTCTCACCCTGTTCCATAAGGACCTTCTGAGCCATAGTTAGCTGATTAAAACATAATACTTATGATAGAGAATCAAATACTGCTTCCATTCAGTGTGTTACTGAAAAGGCCATCTATTGTACCTAAAACACTGAAAACCAGGGACACTATGTTGCTCTTGGAAAATTCTCTTAGGAATCTTGACTCTGATAAGTTGTGTCCCCCCCAGCGAATCATGGGAGTGATGACCTCTTTTATCGTCTATCATGAGATGTGAAAAAGAACAACCTAGGCAAAATAGATCTGTTAAAGTGTGTTTATGGCTTAGAAATCTATTGTTAATTTGCACAACATGTTCCGTTGGCAGGAGGACTCCCTAAATTTGAACTTGAAGTTGACATAGAAGCAATCTGACACCTCTGTTGCAACCAGACTATTTTCCACAGTCAGAAGAACAAACTCAAATAAAACTCATCTCTGAGTTTTTGGTAGGATACAGCTAAGAGAATTATGTCACTTTTGCCTTGTCAGGCTTTTAAGGCTCTACAAGGCCCTTTTCTGGGAGATGTGTGCTTTCATTATTGGGCACATGACAGGCAGATAGATCTCAGGGATGCCTCCCTGCCTTAAAAATGTTCAGTTTCTCATAAGAGCTGGAAATTTATTTTTTTAACTTTATTTTTTTTAATTAGTATGCATTTGTCATACATATCCATCATATTCATCATAGGGAATTTGTACCTGTGTATAATATATCTTGGTTCATCTTTTTTCCTCCATTCCCTTCACCTCCTGTCAACCCTTCTTCCCCTCCTCAGTTGCAAACCTTTGTTTCTATTTTTTTCTGTTTTCTTTTTTCACCCTTTTCCCTTCTTTCTCTTCCTCCTTCCCGCTCCCTTGTTTCTTTTCTCATTTGAATATGTTCTTCCTATCCTCCAGCGTCTATTCTTCATTGTGGTTTGTTTGTTTGTTTGTTTACCTGGTTTTGAGACAGGGTCTCATGCAGTTCAGGCTGTTCTTGAGTTCAATGTGCAGTCGAGGCTGGCCTCAAACCCACGGTGTTCCTCCTGCCTCAGCCTCTCAAGTGCTGGGATTACAGGTGTGTGCCACCATGCCGGGCCCATTCTCTGTTAATGAAGAACTGGAAGTTTCTATTTTAAGTGGAGACTTGGTAAAAAGCCCTGAAATATGCTTACTAAATTAGCTTAAATAGTGCTTCTTTCTATGTTCTGTTTTTGAGTTGAATCTTCTTTTTTGTGTGTGTGTTTTTGGAACAGTGCTCCGTATGTAGTACAGGCTGATCTTGACCTCACTGTGTAGACCAGGCTGGCCTCAAACTCACAGCAATCCTCATCACGTGCAGCTTGAATCTTAATATTTGATTGTCAGTTGAAGTAAAAACCGACAGAGAAAGAGACCATCTTGGCAAATTACTTTAACACTTTAAAAGAAACTATAATAAACAATTTTTAATTTACAGTAAGAACTTGCTTCTACAAATTGGGCTGCTGTCTCAGATGAGATGAGGTTTTGCTTAGTGAATGTCTTCACTTTATCACTTTTATGACGAGAACTGGCATAGCGTTGTGGTTTCCCCAAGACAAGGACTACAGAGTAATGTTAAATTGGAATGGAATGTTCGAGAAATGACCTTGTAAAACTGCAAGTGTTTACAGGTAGTAGCCTTGTAAAATTAAGTGGCAAAAAGGGAACAAATATTTAACTATGGCTATATAAATTGTATAACTTGCAAGGTCCATAAAAGAAAATTCCAATAGATGGCTGAAGATTCTACGGTTGAGATTAATGCATTAAAATGCATTTTAGCTGGGCGTGGTGGCACTCACCCGTAATCCCAGCATTCAGGAGGCTGAGGTAAGAGGTTCACCATGAGTTTGAGGCCAGTCTGGGATACATAAGTGAGTTCAAGGCCAGCCTGCACTAGCGAGACACTGTCTCAAAAAACAAAACAAACAAACAAACAAACAAAAGACATTTTAAATATAGTAAATATTTGGAGGCGGGTACTGGATATCAAACTCAGGACAAATGCTTTACCACTGAGCTAAATCCCCTGCCCAAATATATTTTTAACATGCACGTGTTTGTGTTCCTTGGGAAGCTGACACCACGATAGCAGTGCAAGAGATTTATTGGGGATGAAAAGTTGTGAGAGATAGAGAGCAAAGAGAATAGGAGTAGTGAGAAAAAGCCTTTAGTCTGTGACGATGGTCTGATGAAGTTCTGAGAGAAGTGAAGGAAGAACTAAGGAATTGAATAGGAATAGTTCTGGGAAGTGGGCAACTTTGAGAAGGTCTTGGCCCATCCAATGAGGAGCTGCAATGTGCAGATTTCCTGTAAAGTAGGTGTGTGTTGGGCAGCAATGGCCAAGTCCAAGGCCCCAAGTCTTGCCCTGTCATTGGCTGACAGCTGCCCAGGGAGCCTGTGCCCCGGACTGCACCTGGGCATTGTCAAGTGATCTATACTTCTCTCTTAAAAGAACTCCTGAGCACCACAACTCTGCAGGCAACACAATTATGCATTATGTCAAATATGATGAAGAAAATAGAATTCCATCTGAGTCAAATCTCATCTGTCCTTGACTAGTAACACATCAATATTATTTTACTAAATTTGCAATTTTTCTTTGCCAACGTGTACGTGGCTGGTAAGCAGATATGCTACTCTCTGACTCAGATGACCAGGTTCAAGTTTTCTGACTCTGATTCAGGCTTTTCTCTTGTTTTGCATAAAAATTATTTTGTGATGCAAAGCAAGATTCGACACTTCCTGGTATCTAAGTATAAATAGGTTGCAGTTTAAAAGTTTTGAGTGTTTCTCACCTGAGGTGAATAAGATAAGGTAATTGTTAGATGTTTTGGTGTTGCAGTTTTGAAACAAACTTCTCATTTAACATCTTTACATTTCTGAGTAAATTTAAAGAATAAATTGAAGTTTTGAGGATACTGGAGTATGTGTGTGTGTGTGTGTTTTGATACTGGGATTTTAACCAGGGACCTCACATATACTATGTAAGGGCTCTATGATGGATATACATCTCTAGCTCTTTGTACTTCAAGATTTTGTGATAGAATCTTATAAAGTTGCCCAGATTGTCCCTGAATTTGTGTACCTCCTACCTAAGCCTCCTGTTTAGCTGGAATTACAGGCACCATAGTTGTGCCCGGCTCTAATGTTTATTATTTAAAGGGGGGGAAAATCCCACAGCATCTATTACTCCTTGTAACTCCATATTTGTGTGATGAGTGTTGTGATATTGTAACAGTCAAAACAAATAAATAAATTGGAGTATAAAAAGTAATTGGCAGCAGAGGCAGATATAAGACAAATGATTACACACGATTTCTGATTACTACTTTTTTAGTCATCAGAATAGGTTCATTGTTGTCCCTAATTGAGTTGATAAAATAAACACTATAAAAGTAGATGCCTTTATAAAATAAAAGTATGTAGAAAAAATAAATTTATTCTGCAGAAAATACTGACTTAAAATGGGTACTATTTTGAAAGGTGGAGCCCTTTTTATTTACACTATAGATTTGAGAGATGTATTTTGGGGATGGAATAGAAGGTAGGGGTTTTTTGAGAAAATAACAAGTAACGAGAATTTTTAAAAGCTCCATAAAAGTGAAACAGGAATGGACCAGTTTCTTAAAGGCTTGCCAGGCCGATCTCCCAGTGAGCTGCTGCCACATCCATCTGTGGAACTCAGTGAGATTCTCATGTGAGTTGGAGTTGCAGTTGGCAGTGTCTTCCGCAGTCTTCAAATCAATACCACCAATCCTTTGAGAAGTCAAAGACACATACTTCTTCGTGATCTTCCGAAAGACAGAAAGGAGGCAGAGCAAGGTGCCACATGCTTGCAATCCCAGAACTCTGGGAAGCTGAGGCAAGACAAGTTTGAGACCAGCCTGGGTAATTGAATGACTTCGAAAAACCGTATCTCAACATAAAAAAGAAAATAAAACAAGGGCTGGGGATGTAGCTCAGTGTGAAGGCTCTGGGTTCAATCCCTGGTACTGGAAAACAAGAAAGAAAAAAGAAAAACATAAAAAGATGGAAAGTTTTTTTTATTACCCTTCATCTCTGCATTTTATTATTTCTTTTTAGAAATGTATTTTTATCTTCAACTGACACACAGTAAGTATACATATAGGGTACAGTGTGATATTTCAGTACATATATGCAATGTGCAATGATCAGATCAAGATAGACATTTTCCATTTCTTTGTGTCACAAATATTCAAAATCCTCTCTACTGGCTATTTGGAAATGTGCAACTAATTGTCAACTGTAGTACTATACTATGCATACTGTACTGTACTATAGAATGTCAGAAGAAATTTCGCCTATCCAAAGGCACCCCTGTACTTATTAGCTACCCTTTCTCCATTCCTCTCTTCCCTATACACTTTTCAGACTCTAATAACCATTGTTCTTTTCTTTACTTCTTTGAGGTCAACATAGTTACTAGTTTCATACGTATTCTTTCAGAGGTATTGTATGTATTTGCAGATACATATGCATATAACCATAAATTTTACTTTCCATACTAATGGGAGTATATTGTCCACATCGTTTAGTCTTTGCTTCCTTTATTGTATAGCTTGATAATAGTTCCATATTAGTACAGAGAAAATGGCTTCATTTTTATTTTAATGGCTACATAGTATTCCTTGTATGGTTATGTCATAATTTATTTAACTGGTTTCTATTGCTAGATATTCAAGTTGTTTCCAATTTTTTGTTATTGTAGACAAAGGTACAAAAAATATACCTATATACAAGGGGTAATCAAAACATATAGTGAATGTTTAAATTTTTAAAATTTTTTTGCCATTTAAAGCACATTACTTTTAATCCTCCTCAAAATACTTCCCCCTCACTTGGAACACACTTATCCCATCATTCTTGCCACTTTCTGAAGCAGTTGTAAAAGTTCTCTTTCATATCTTTATGAAGTGCGATCAAAAGTCAGTTAATGCTGTTGTTGAGTGCCATCCAAAAGAAAGGCAGCTTTTTTAAAACATACAGTGCATCATCATCCACTTTACTCACCAGATCAGGCATGAGGCAACTTCTGCCTCTTCCCTAAAGTCAAGACGACCATGAAAGGTAAATGTTTTGAATCAATTCAGGACATTGAGGCGGTCACAACTGTGCAACTAAAGACACTCATGAAAGAAGATTTCCAGAACTGCTTCAGAAAGTGGCAATAAGGATGGGATCAGTGGGGCTGGGGATTTAGCTCAGCAGCCTAAGCGCCTGCCTGGCAAGCTCGAGGTTGTGAGTTCGATCCCTGAAAAAAAAAAAAAAAAAAAAAAGGATGGGATAAATGTGTTCAAAGCAAGGTGGAGTACTCTAACAGGGATTAATGGCAATGTGTCTTTTACTGTAATTAAAAAAATTAAACATTCACTGTTTATTTTGATTTCACCTCACATTATTTTACAAATGTATGAACATATTTGTGGGATAAGTACTTTTTGCTCATTTTTGCATCAAAGTAGTCTTCTCCTTAATGATTTTTCAGAGCTGTATGTTTATTAAAGAAGTCACCCTTTTATATAAAAGTCCCTAGATTTCAGATGTTCACGTTGAAAGAGAGTTGACATCTTTCTATACTGATCTTTCAATTTCTTATATGGATGTACATAGTATAATGAAAAGAGGGAACTGCAGAGATATAAAGCAAAGATTAGCAGATTAAATTCATTTAGTATATTTTTCTTTTATATTAAACTTACCTTAATAAATGTCATTTGATATTAATAATTGATAAATATTAAAATTTTATAATGGTGGACCTGTGAAATAAAATAATCCTTTTAGCATTTATCTACCACATGAGCAAGTCACTCTTCTGTCTGATATTTTATGTTCAATGATTTGTATTTTTCCTGAATGTCAGCCTTCACAGCATGTTACATTAAGAACTTGAAAAATATAGAAATCAAATGAAACACAGGCAAAGCTGGACCTTTGTAACCTAATCCCCAGAGAGAGAGAGAGATGCAGAACTGTAATATAATGGAATATTTCAGGAGCAAATAGAACTATTCTGTAACATTTGATAGGAAGTTAAATCCTGTCAAACTACAGATACTTTTGTTGGCAATATAGCAGTTGTGATCCGCTGCAAGTAAACTTTTGCTGTAGCAAACAAAATAATATCTGAGTCTTTTTTGGAGGGAAGGGTCTTTTTGAGACAGGATTTTACTATGTAGTTTAGTCTGGCCTTGAACTCACTTTATAGCCCAGGCTGGCCTCCATCTTGCAGTAATCCTCCTGCTCAGCCTCCTGAGTGCTGGGATTATACGTATGTGCCACCATGTCTGGCATGAGTTTAGTTTTGATCCTGTGATTCTCTGTAAAAAAAAAAAAAAAAAAAAAAAAAAATTAGAAACACTTCCACATTCAGTGATTTCAAATTATTTAATTTACTTTTCAGAATTTTTTTTTATTTCGACAAGAAAGGTATAGCAGAAATGTCATGTGCCACTGTCCTATTATGCCAGCTTTACAGAACTCTTTAAAGAACATTAACCTTTAAAAAGATATTTATTTACTTGTAGGGAACATAACCCCCTAGAGATTTCCTGGACTGTCCTAATTTGTTGGATTTTTATCAAATTTCCTGCCTATGCTCATGTACTTGCACTTAATTAGTCATAATTCTTCTTTACAAAAGGTTTGTTTTAAAAAGAGGCATAACAACTGTGATATCTTTGGAATTTATAAATATCTAGTCCAGGATTTCCTTAAATCAGTCATCTGTTTCCTCATTTCAAAAGATGAAACAGTGTTGGGCTGTTTTTTAAATGTTGGATTTGTTTTGCAAATGCAGGAAAAGCAACATTTCCTAATTTTCTTAGATTGGTGCCCACATCATTTGAAATTCTATCAGCTCTAGGTAGTTACTGGCATGCAGGGGCAATGAGGGGACTAGCATGTGTGCACGGGGTTGCTATACAATATCTGTTGTACATATGTATCGAAATACCACCCTGTACCCCATAAATATGTACGATTATTAAAAAAGAAAAATACATTCTCAAATATTAAAATGCAGAGATGACAAAAATAAAAAACAATGGCAATGAGCAGGTTGTACGTGCGTGCATGCACATGGATGCCCACGTGTGTAAATAACGTGATGTGAGTTTTAGCAGGGCATCCCTGTGAAAGTCAAATTCCTTCTTTAAATATTTGTGACTGACAGAGAGGGACTGAACTAAAGCAAACACAGGCTGGTCGTGGCAGCACATGGTTCTAATCCCAGCACTCGGAGGCTGAGGCAGGAGAATTGCTTCGAGTTCAAGGCCAACCTGGGCTACAAAGTGAGTTCAAGGCCAGCCTGAACTGCACAGTGAAACTTTGTCTCAAAACACATACACACACACACACACACACACACACACACACACAAAGTGAATATACCTGATTCTGTGAAACACAAACTGTTTCTTTTGGTCAGTGATTAACTTACTTGCCTTACATGGAAAAGGGAGAGTATTTTTCTTTTCTTTAAACCTCAGACTTAGAATTCATTAATTAGTATATTTTTACAGCACCATGGTATTTCCTAATAAGGTGTTGTAAGATGAGTCACACTTTCGTGGGTAGAGATCTAGCTCAAAATTGTATTTTATGCAGTAATTTCCCTTACAATATCTGTGATAAGTGGTTAATTAGCTTTTTTGTTGTTGTTCTTAGTTGGGAAACTGCATGGCAAGATACTTCTGTTTCTAGTATAATCAACTTTGTTGTTTAAAAAACTTTTTTTTTAAGACAGGGTCTTATTGTATAGTCTAGGCTGGTCTCGAGCTCCCAATCCTCCTGCCTCAGCCTCAGGAATGGCGGGATTACAAGAGAAAGCCATAACACCCAGCATCGAACACTTTTTAAATGGAGAAATTTTTAATCATGGAAAACTATTAAACTTTATTCAAAATTCACCACGAGGCTTTTCCTCCAATGTTTTTCTGATTATGTTAGTAAAAGTTTTTTTTTCAGAGACAGAGATGGAACCCATGGCTTTATGCATGCTGGGCAGACACTCTGCCACTGGGCTGCATCCCCAGCCCTTTTTCTATCTTATTTTGAGACAGATCTCACTAGGTTGCCCAGGCTGTGTTTCAGTTTGTGTTCTCCAGCCTTAGCCCCTGGAGAAGCTGGGATTACAGGCGTGCACCATGACACCCAGCTAGTGAAACATGTTTAGTTTTATAAATCCAAAAAAAGAAAATAAAAGCACCATAATGCTATTTGCCAGCAAGAATTACTATTAACCATTAGATAGGTGTATATGTATATACCCAATTACACATTATAATATATGTATATTGGAGCATTTGTAAACATTTATATGCCTGTTATTTTTTATTATATAGAAATAGATCATATGTGCTGGGCGTGGTGGCACACGCCTTTAATTGCAGCACTTGTGGGGTTAAAGCAAGAGGATTACCTGTGAATTCAAGGCCAGCCTGGGCTACACAGTGAGACCTTGTCTCAGGAAAAAAGAAAAAGAAAGAAACAAAA